>APFE030548423.1:149373-170678 GCA_000404065.3 Pinus taeda
AAAAATAAAAAATAAAAAATCTTTCATTGGTATAAGACAGATGTTAAAACTAAATAAAAAAATATATTTAAATGAAATTTTCAAAGTTATCTTATCAATTAATAATTGACTTGGTTCAATTAATCTTTTGACATCCAATGCCATGTTGTTGGCTCACGCATCTCTATAGAAGTTAAAAAAACGTGTACCAAATGAATTTTTATTTTTCTAACCTATTTTATTTTGTAAAAAATTCTATGTGTGGTTAAAGCTTTAACTTGATTGAAAATTTTCATTTATAGTAAATTTATTATAATTATCAATATTTCAAATCAATTAAAATTCTCTCATTTATCATAAATTTACTATAATTTCCAACTACCATTGAAAAATTAATCAATACTTCAAATCAATTAAAATTCTTCTTACTACACAGAAGTTCCACCCTTTTTAATTAACTCCCACCGACACCACTTGGTCGTGTTGTGTCGGGCCCACATCTCATTCCTTGCGAGCCTCCATAAAAATTGGCTTTTTTCCATCACTAATCCAACCGCCCTCAAATTTAAATTACGGCAATGACCCTGCTCTGCCTAAAGATACGAAGATAATATTATTAAGGACGCGCTTCTTTCGATTCACACATTACCAGGGACGTGGCGGGGTACGATACGCGGTCACTTACACCAAAATATATGCAGCGACACGTACATGCTAAGATATCTTTTAGTGGGACACGTAGGCGGAACGAAGATTTGCATATTTTCCATGAGCTGACAAGGCGATGACTCGGGAGGAAAAAATAAAATGAAATTTCGTTATCGAATGAAAATTGCGCTGAGAATTCTGTTTGCATCATAGAGCCTCTCCAACATCCGCTGTATTCCAACGGTACTGCGCTTCAACGCTATATAGAGTTGCAGGGCATGCTTGAGATGAGTAAAGTTCTCTGTAGAGTTGGTTAGTGTTGAATTCAGTTTTTTCTTTTCTTTTTTCGAGTAAACTGAAAATTTGAAAGAGAGATGGAGTGGTTTGATCATATCAACGTCGATGACGAGTATAATAAACTAATTATCAGAATGAATCCACCCAGGTTTTGATTCTCCTCTATTTAATTTTGTTTTTCTTCTTTTAATTTACAGTTTTGCTGTTTTTCGTGAACTTATCTCCTAAATGTATTTATTGGGATGTTCAGGGTGGTAATCGATAACGAAGCCTGTGAAAATGCAACTCTGGTCAAGGTGGGTACTGGGTAGTTATATGTTGTTGATGCAATTGACGGTTAATTTAAATATTTTAATGGATCTTGATTAACGAAGCCTGTGAAAATGTGACACTGGGCTTGGTGGGTAATTATATGTTTTTCTTAAAATTGACAGTTATTCTAAATACTTTAATGGTTCTTGGTTAGTTCCTAGATACTTTAATGGTTCTTGGTAGTTGATAAAGTCGAGTTGTTTTGTAAAGTTCGGAGATATACCTTTAAGAATAAGAAGGGAGCTGATTTCGCTTGGAAAGGGTTTTACAGTTGCTTAGAGATTTGGCTGACTTCAATGAGGAATGAATGGATTTTCTGTGTGTAGATTCAAAGTGCCAACAAGCATGGCATCCTTTTGGACGTTGTTCAAGTTCTGGTCGATTTTGATCTTTCAATTAGCAAGGCTTACATCTCTTCAGATGGTGTATGGTTTATGGATGGTAAATTATTTGCCCTATTGTGCTCTCTGTACTCTTTCACAGAGCTTTCGTTTCATTTTTCCGGGTCTTGATGGTTTGCATTTTGTGGCGGCAGTTTTCCATGTGACAGATAACGATGGGAACAAGGTCACCGATGAAGAATTAATTGACCATATCCAACAGGTATCACTGGATTATTATTTTCCTTCAAGTAATTTTTATGTTTTGGATGGTCATTTCAATTGCAATTAGGTTGTCTTTCTTAGGAAGTAGCAGTGAGGGGATCTATTCCATAAAACTTAGGACTTGCAATTGAAGACCATGTTAATAAGGGGAGCAAACCCTAAGGGTTTTTAAAGCTGAATTATTATTGCGGTTGTTTTTCTGAAGCTTTCAAAGGCTCGTATGCTGGAGAAAACATTTATGATACTGAACAAAATCAAGTAGGCATTGAAGATGACAAATTTGGCATTTGAAATGACGATTATATTGACTAGTCCCAATAAGTAAAATATGCTGTGGCTATACTTATGTCTACCTAACGTAATTGGGGAATCTGCAATGTCCAGGGTAATGCCGCTGGGATAAAATGCGTCTAGTTGCTACTTTGTAGGCATTGCTAGAATGCAGCCCCACTAGAGGTATTTAGAAATAGCAGAACAAACTTTACATAGGAATTTGACCAAGGATTAAGGTGACACTTGGATCCCACACTGCATAAAAATGTGTTAGAGCCCTGCGTGGGCATGGATTCACACTGGGCATTTAGGCAATACTAAAAACAATAGCCCCACGGATATGGTGGCCCTATGCTGGGAGAGGTAAACACCATCGTGAGAAAATATTAGTAATAGATGTAAATAAATAATAATATGGTGGCCCTATGCTGGAGAGGTAAACACCATCGTGAGAAAATATTAGTTAGAGATGTAAATGAATAAATTATAATAATAATTTAATTTGTGAGACAACGGACTCACCTATCATTCAGCCAGCCATATGAGATTTTTTTGTTGGTTTGTTTGTGGGACAAGGGACTGGCTTCCACAAAGGCTATTTGACTACTCTTTTGTTTGAGGGATATGGGACTTGGGACTGGACTCCACGAAATGAATAAATTATAATAATAATTTAATTTGTGAGACAACGGACTCACCTATCATGCAGCCATATGAGACTTTTTTGTTGGTTTGTTTGTGGGACTTGGGACTGGACTCCACGAAATGAATAAATTATAATAATAATTTAATTTGTGAGACAACTGACTCACCTATCATGCAGCCATATGAGACTTTTTTGTTGGTTTGTTTGTGGGACAAGGGACTGGCTTCCACAAAGGCTATTTGACTACTCTTTTGTTTGAGGGATATGGGACTTGGGACCGGACTCCACAAAGTTATTTGACTACTGAAGTTTATAGAGGTGTACACAATGCACACTCTACCCTTGTGAATTTGAACTCGTGTCATTTTAGGAGGAAACACATGTTCTTAACCATCAAGTGTTGTACCTTTTGTACCTTGTATTATTTTAAAGTCATGCCCAAGTCAAATACCAAATTGGTGTATGAGACCTCCTTGTTTGTGGGACAAGGGACCCATCTCCATGTAGCAATTTGACTATTAAAGTCTACAAAGGTGAGAATACTCCAGCCCCTTTTGAATTTGAATTTATCATTAGGGGAATCTTGCCGTCTAAAATGGGTCTCCTAAGGAAATTAGTAGTTAAAATAACAAAATAGTACAAGAAAAAAACTACTGTTTTTATTGTAATTTTGGCTTATCTGCTTTAGATTTACTCAAATGTCACTTGTAGTCAAATGTCAATTGTAGGCTAATGTATCCAACAAGTACCCACTTTGCATATTTCTTAAAAACTCACATAAAAAAAATTGAAGATACATTAAAAAAATGTATTCAACATGGTTCTGTAATGTATCTTTCATTTTTTTCAATGTGGGTCTTCTCAAAAGTATGGAGAGTGAGTACTCATTGGACGTGGAATTTAACTCCATATCTAATGGGTGCCTATATTTAACATTTAAGTAACTCTATAATTTAATTCCATATCCAGGTGAGTACTCTTTGGATGTGGAATTTAATTCCATATCCAATGGGTGCCTATATTTAACATTTAAGTAACTCTATAATTTAGTTCCATATCCAATGGATGCTTAACTCTATAAGGAGATACACCGAAAATGCAATTAAAAAAATAGTTTTTTTTTTTCTTTTCCCTCCAAAATATTTATCATTGGGATGACATCATTATCTTAAATTTTATTGGTTCTCTTAAGGTTAATTTTGTTACTGTATTTTTTTGTTTTGAGGTCCATTTTTTACCTCAAAATTCCTCTAAAGGCTCTCCTATGTGGAGGTACATGTTCTTGTCAAATAGGCTTACTCAAGTTGTGCATTCCTTCTCATATTAAAAGTATCAACAATTTGTACCCTCTAGGCTCTAGCTGCTGCAAGTGACAATGCCATGGATCTATATTGGCCGGAGACGCAAGCATTTCCACATACATCTCAGTTCTTTGCCAGAATAGAAACTTGGCTTGGTAGACACTTACTCTACTTATGGATTTTTTTGTAGGATGATAATATAGGTTTCAATTTCTAGGCACTTGAAGGTCCATGAAATGAACAATGGAGATTGACTGCAAATATTAAGAGGCCCGCCGTGATGTTTAGAAGCCCCTAGGGCTTGAATCTCCCTTTCAAAATGGCCATACATGAAAAAGCCCCTTGATGCTTTGAAGCATCTTGAATCTCCCTTACAAAATGTCTTACATTGGGCAGTTACAAAAAAAGATATATGCAGCCCATGTTTCCTGCTCCAGACAAGCCAAATCCCAAGAAAGCTTTCCTAACAACTTTTGGAACAATTTTTTTTTTTATCCTTAGTCATTAATTGTTACATTTTTGGAATGTTTTTCTAAATGAGAAATTGTAGCTTGCCATTTCTTTTAATTTCTTAACAACTTTTGGAACAATTTTTTTTTGTATCCTTAGTCATTAATTGATTCATTTTTGGAATGTTTTTCTAAATGAGAAATTGTAGCTTGCCATTTCTTTTAATCGGGATATGAATAGTTTCTTGAAATTTTTAGTCTATTTTGGAAAACAGTGTACACTAACTTACAGCTATACCTTTGGCTTAGGTACAGTGCTATGATTGTGATTTTTATTTTTACAATTGTCTACTGGTTCCTGTGCCTCACACTTATATCATTGATGGATTTGCCTAGAGAACCAATGAAAGCTTCCATGCTTTCATCAGCCCCTGTTGCCTTTAGCTGGTCTCTTGCCTTTTACTAACAGACCTGGAGCCTATTCTAGCTTGAAAGAGCATTACGATGGACGTATAACGTACGGAGTTGTCTCCATCTTTTTATAGCTCTTAAACTTTTCTTTACTGTGAGTTTACTATTCTTATCTGGCATAACTGCTTGTGACCTTTGGGAAACGTTTCAACTTTCTCTTGTTGGCGTAGTAGCTACAGAGAAGGGTATTGTGTTTATGTTTCTCGAAAATACCTCTGCAAAGTCCATGAGTTTGGAAATTTTCATTTTAGTGAACCTGTTGGCTTTAAACCTAGCTGCTTTTTTGGCTTGACAAGTCATGTACATGGGTTTTCTAGTCATGTACAAGTTATACATTAATTTGTACATGGGTTTTCTTGTCATGTACAGGTTATCCAATTAATGTATGGAATGGAACACTGTCAAATGTTCTTGGTATTTGCACAATCATTGTTGAAAGCTTTATGGTTCATCTGCTTTAGTGATAGTAATTGTTTGTACTATTGCATCATCGGAGTGATGACTGTGCTGAAAAACTTCCAAAATAAAGAAAGTATAACAAGAAAGACACATTGTAGAAATAAAGATAAGATAACAAGATTGTTGTAGAAAACTGCCGAAATATTATTATTAAAAGAAGATATGACAAAATGACAGAGTCAGGAAGACGTCCCCTGAAGAAATTCTTTTTGCTGATCAAATAATAAAAGTCCAAATCATGTATATATCCACTAGGGTACATGTAGCTGTTATATAGGTTCATGTCCAAACATAAGCGTAGTCTAACTGTTTTACATTTTAGTTTTTTGGGCATATTTTCCAGTTAATTTTGCACAAAATTTGGTAGGGATTTGTTGGAATTATAACTTTAAATTGTGTAATCTGCACAATCCAAGTGTCTCATGATTTTTTTCAGGAAATAGATTTCAAAATAGAATTTAAACAACAAAAAGTACACATCTCACCAAGAATTGTCTCACCTGATTCCAGCTAAAAAGATCAAAACATAGAACAGTTAGATTAAGCCTTTAGGCTGTAGTCTAACAAGGCTTCAAATTTGCCCAGAAAATCATGGAATTTCCAGCAAGATTTTGATAAAATTTGGCAGAATTTTTTGTAAACCCAGGTTACAGCTGTCAAACTTCAAGATTTTGGGCGCCCAAGGATTTTTGATGGTGTTGAATCCATTTCCACCATAAAAACACAATTCTGAGAATCCACCCAAATTTTTTGAAAAAGAAATTGCCATTTTTGGCCCCACCAGGTAAACTGCCCGATATACTACACCTTGTTTTAGCACTTAAAACAGAGCACCCTACCTTTTATTATCTTGTCTTATCTTTTTCCAAGCTTTGGGTTTCTTAAGCTCCGAAACAATGGATGAGTGCACTTCGTCACATGCAAGTCAGGAGGGTTTTTCATATATGTGAAAACAGTTAGACCTAATTTCTACGATCCTTATGAAATATTCAATTTCTTCGTACAGATTTGCTGTTTTTGCTGTTTTTTTACTTCGGGGTTTCCCTGGATCGAGGAAACCACAAGTGGCTTTTGAACCCTCGCAGCAACGTGACCTCTTTTTCATATCTGTTCATACAAATTTATTTTTTGTTTTAAATATTGCCATTTATCCAGGTGGAGAAGAAATAGAGGTTGGCATTCTGTCTTGTGGAGTTAACCCTGGAAATACTTTTCTTTGTGACACCAATCTTACATTATGATTGTTGTGACCCATTCCTACTCCTTTTCTGGTAGTGTAACTCGCCTTTTTTTTTGAGATATTTCCCTTTTATTTTTGCTTAAAACTTGGTAAGAATTTGTTAAAATCACAAGTTTGAGCGGTGTAGTTTACTCAATTTAAATAGCTCAAAGATTTTTAAAAATACTACAACCATTTATCCATTCAAAAAAGTGTTTATCCATTAAAAAAGCATTTTCAACGGAAAAAATAAATATAACACTCTCACCGAAAATTATACCCTCTGATATCAGAGAGGGAAAAAAAAAACCAAAACTTAAAAGAGTTAGACAACATCATTTTTAACAACCACAAAAAAATATATATATGACAGGCTCCCAAAAATTATATTCTCTGATATCAGGAAAAAAAAATACAAAACTTAAAAGAGTTAGACAACATCATTTTTGTATGTTAATGAGAAGTATCAAATGTGCGATTTTGTCTCGGCAAGGGTTTCTTATATGCCAAATCTGGCTATCTGCTAGGGAGTTAGACATAAACAATATCATTTTAATCTGTTCATGAGAAGTATCAAATGTGCGATTTGGTCCCAGGCTGTATCGGTGGGGTGGGCGTGTCTCTGCAAGGGATCCTTACATGCCAAATCTGTTCATGAGAAGTATCAAATGTGCGATTTGGTCCCAGGCTGTATCGGTGGGGTGGGTGTGTCTCTGCAAGGGGCCCTTATATGCCAAATCTGGCTAGCTGCTAGGAGGTTAGACATAAAAAGTTACTTTCTTCTTCTTAATGAACTTTGGCGGGCTCATCTGGAGGGGCCGCACACCAATCTACTCAACTCAGGAAGTCTAACCAGGCAGGACTAGGAAAGTCGAACCCACACCTTGTGACAGAGGGCCACCGACCTGCCAGGGGAGCTTCGACCAACCAAGCTACCATCTGGGCGACCTTTACCCTTTATAACTATAACATAAAATCTCCAAGAAACAGTACAGCATGCTTTAAATTTTTATGTAATGGTTATTGGTGTAGTTTTCGGGTCCTGCATCTTTGTTGTAAGATATTTTTTTGACTAAGTAATTGCGAACCTATGTTTAGAGAGTTGAATCTGCTGTTTCCTTGCAGTCCTTGAGAACAAATGCTGCTCTTCTACCTTGTCCAAGGAGGTCTGCTGGAGGGCAAGCTGTAACAGAGGTTACAACGATTGAATTAAGTGGAGCAGACCGGCCAGGGCTACTTTCTGAGGTATTAGCTATTCTTACAGACCTGAGCTGTAACGTTGTTGAGGCTGAAGTCTGGACACATAATATGAGGGTTGCATGTGTTTTGCATGTTACTGATCAAGTCGAAGGTGCTGCAATTGTTAACCCTGAAAGGCTTTCGAAGATTAAAGAACTTCTATACAAGGTCATGAATGCGGATAGTGACATAAAAAGTGCCAAAACTGCAGTATCTACGGGTCTTACTCACACTGAAAGACGTTTACATCAAATGATGTTTGCTGACAGAGACTTTGAGCAAATGAGTAAAGGCAGAGTCGAAACATCGTCTGATGATGTCAGACCCTTAGTTACAGTTGATAACTATGAGGACAAAGGATATTCTATGGTTAGTGTACGGTGTAGGGATAGACCAAAGCTTCTTTTCGATACAGTTTGTACATTGACAGACATGCAGTATGTGGTTTTTCATGCATCCGCAGATTCTCAAGACACTGAAGCTTCTCAGGTGTGAATTTAGTATTGGGTTTATAAGTTTTTGGCTTCTGCTTGTTTGTTTCTACAGCCATTTATTTTTGTTTTGGCTTGGGGCATTCTTTTGTTCACAATGTAAATTGCATTTTTTTTGGGACCTGCAGGAATATTACATTAGGCATACGGATGGGCGCATGCTGAACTCAGAAGCAGAGAGACAGCGGCTGATTCATTGTTTGGAGGCAGCTATAGAAAGAAGAGTCTCAGAGGTACTTGAATGTTCTTTCCAGCCAATTGTCTTATTGCAGGGACAGGAGAGAAGCTAGGCACCCTATGCAGTCTAGGTGAAAGAGATGTGTCTAGTTCTATTATTTATAAACTAAATAATAAATAAAAATTTATCTCAATCCCCTGGACTATAGTTGACCAATATCCACCCTCCTAGGCAGCATAAGGGTGGATGTGTGTTGCCTGATTATTATTATTAATAATTCGGTGATGCATGTCTACCCACAGCAAGGTAGATATTAATTGCCTATAGTTCAGGGATTTGAGGGACTATAAGCCATCAATATCTATCCTACTATTCAGCATTTGATGTCGCATGACGATGGATATGCATTACCAAATTGAATAATAAATAAAAATACATCTCAACCCCCTGGACCATAGGCAACCAATATACCAAATTGAATAATAAATAAAAATAAATCTCAACCCCTGGACCATAGGCAAACAATATCCGCCCTGCTACTGCGTGATAGGCAACCAATATCCACCCTGCTACTGCGTGAAGGTGGATATGCATCGTCCAATTGCAGCCTTGAATGCTGTGTAGCAGAGTGGATAATGTTCGCTTGGCCTACAGAGTTGTACCTTACTTTTCTCCTTGAAATTACTTACCATAATATAAATATATATAATAATAAAATAAACTAACAAAGCTCTATCTTCATTCCAAGTTTTCTACCTTTTTAAAACATCTAAAGGTTTGGGCTTCTGTTTATTTTCGATCATGCTTAATAGAATAGAGATTAATATACTGCGAATAAGAATTCTAGATGTACTCGTTGTGGATCCAGGAATGCATTATGGTGCAAGTCATGTTGGATTGCCTCTTATGGGTGTTTAGTTTCTGTTTGCAGGGCATAAGACTTGAACTGTGCAGAACTGACCAAATGGGTCCGCTTTCTGATGCTACTAGGATATTTAGGGAAAATGGCTTGTCAGTCACAAGAGCAGAAATCACAAGCAGGGATGAGAAGGGAGTCGATGTCTTCTATGTCACAGATGTGGCAGGAAACTTCGTTGACTCTAAAACAGTTGAAGCAATTCGCCAAGAGGTGGGTAACAGAGCATTGCAAGTGAAAGAAGGCTCTCTGCCCGTTGACTCATCTCCACGGCAAAACAGGACGTTTTCATTTGGTGACCTATTAAAGTTCAAGTCAGAACGTTTTTTATACAATATTGGCTTTAAGAAGTCTGTCTCTTAAGTTCTGTCAAGGCAGTTGTAACGATAGCAAGGGCATTTCTACTAAGGTGCTCCTAAACATAATAAAAATCTCTGCCCGTTGACTCATCTCCACTGCAAAACAGGACGTTTTCATTTGGTGACCTATTAAAGTTCAAGTCAGAACGTTTTCTATACAATATTGGCTTTAAGAAGTCTGTCTCTTAGTTCTGTCAAGGCAGTTGTAACGATAGCAAGGGCATTTCTACTAAGGTGCTCCTAAACATAATAAAAATCTCCAAAGCCTCTTTGAAGGTTTTTACTTCAATGTTCAAAAAAAAAATTATGGCATACACTTGGCAGTTCTCATATTATGAACTAAAAGGCTATTTGCATGTTTGAAAGTGCAGTTGATGTGTCTTCCTTGGACTTGACCCTGGTCAGTGGATCGAAGAATGTTTGAGTTCCTTGACTTTAGGCTGCTTGATGACTCTATTGACAGAAGCCGGGTGTTCTTACTCTTTAGAGTGAATGTCTTTCTAATCAATTTTTTAAATAAAAAATAATTACATTGTTGAAAGAATACTTAAATCCATTTTAGGTGGGTTTTTTTTAAATCTATAAATTGTAAGTGTAAATTTAAAGAAGTAATTACAATGTTGAAAAATATTTAAAAAGTAATTACAAGGTTGAAAGAATATTTAAATTCATTTTAACTTCTATTTTTTTAAATAATGGGTTTTTGTTTGGAAAAAAAACCTAAGTGTAGATTGCTAGTTGCTTAATATATCTAGGATTAAGATGGATTTCTCTTAGTTTAGAGAACTCAAATTCAGGTTTCATATATGCTCACTCTAATAAAAGAATGTTAAATTTTAAAGATGTAGAAATACTTTTCTCTATTCTCTTATTGTGTAGTATATGTGATAGTGTTGAAAAAGGGTAAGTTAATAAGTGAACAAATTTAACATTTTTTTGGCAGAAATTCTTTCCTAGATGTAGTAGGAATTTTGTTTGAAGTTATAGTTTCACTTGATTAATGGGAACTTTGATCATGGAACTTTTTCATTTCAGGTTTTGACCAATTTTAAGACAACCCATATAATTGAAAATTTGAAAATATGAGTAATCAAAGCTTGTTGAAAAAAAAACTCAATAAAACAATTCAATTTGTTGACTTATTAACTTAAAATAGCTTACACTTGGAATGCCTACGTACCCTTTATAAAAATGAACACCTGCATTTATTTTGAATAAGAAATACTCTTTTTTACAAAAATCTCTTTTTGTGAACCTCTTTTTTTAAGTCATGAGTACTTGAAGCCCAAAAAAAAGTCATTCAATTCTTACTATGCCTCAATTGACCATTTACATGTTTCTTTATGTAGGGGAGTGCTTTTAACCATATGTTGCAATTTTAATTATAATTTAGCCTCTCTAAAGGGGATAGGAGAGAAAACATTGTGAACAAAAACAATTCCCCAATTAAGCTTTGACGAGAGAGAGAGAGAGAGAGATGCAATGCCAACTCATTTAAAGTGAAATGGTTTAAAGGGGTCATTACAACACGGCAACACAACTTTGTAGAGGATATTACTAACAAATATGCATCTCTAGGTACTTCAAATGAAATCACAACTATGACATGTAGATCTACAAGTTTGTTATAAATGTGAGTTGGTTTCAATTTAAATGCAATACAAGCAAACATCATTTGGGAATTGTCTATGAAAAATGCTCTTTAAGGTGTATGAAGCCGTGCAAATATCTACATCTTGAAAAAGTGTCTAAAGGACCATGCTATATGAAGGTGTTTCACCTTTTTCTACTTGTAAAAGACTTCATAACCTAGTCAATTTCTCCTTAAAGAAATAAGGAGTAGAGAAGTCGATATAGATGTTTTGAAATCCAAATACACTTACCATATTTGCTCTAATCTCTCCCAATGAACCCTATGATGTGTAAATTGAGCTTATATAGATCATCTAGAGAGATTCACTAGTAAATCTCCTAAATTGTTGTATGATATAAATGAAACAACCCAAATTCCCATGAAAGATTTTGTCAATCCTTCCATTCTTTGGAATTTTCATCCCAAAGGTGTTCCCGCCTAAGAGTCCCCTTTTTAGCTAATATTTTGGGAAGAACTCTACCCACATACACTAAAGTTAATGATTGGTCTTTCCATGTCGAGATTGAATGGCAAGCAAGATTAAAATCCTCATTTATGGTTCTTCCAATGCTAAGAAAGAAAGAGTACATGTAACTTTTCTCCATACATTCCATATTTTTCTAGAACAAGTAATCCCTCAATCATAAAGTCTCGTGAGAAGCAATGATGTCGTTGAAGAAAATGGTTCCCAAAATCTTGTTTATCTACTTGCCAATGAAACTATATATTTGAGTAACAATTTCCATGGTTCATCTTTAACAAGACATCATGTAGTCCACTTAGTTGATAGAACAACCCCTTGTAGCTTTATGTTAGTGAGTCCATCATGTGCCTTTCAAACATTATAGTAATTTGTGTGTGTTCTCCATTAAATAGTTTAGTATAATTATATTCAATATTCACTAGTTTACTAGAAATTTTCACTAGTTCACATTAAATCTATTTATTTGTTTATTTTCTTTAATATTGGAAATTTTGCATATTTTTCTTTTCATGTGGAGAATTATCAAACTTGGCCAAAACACACATTCCTCTATGCATGTTTTGGTTTGAACTTGGAACTTTTGTGTGGTGGGAGCCCCTCTCCATAAGGTTTATTCAATGCCTCTCTAATATCGTAAAGTTTGCATTTTTATATCCATTACTTTCTTCCAATATTTGTAAGGCCACTATTTGCAGTGTTTTAAACGTGTTTCATATCATGATGACAAAGTAACCTACATCTAAAAGACCATGCCCATTTCTTTTTAAAAATGCTTTTGGATTATTGTTGTAATTTGAGATTGCCTTTTATAATCTATTTTGTGATAGTTTCCCGACACCTGTATTCGACCTTGTCCATAGGTTTGAGTATCTAGACTTCCTTATGTAAAGAATGGTCATGGAATTCGTTTATTCTATGGATTTTACAACATGCAATAAGAGTGTGTTACATTATATCATATTCAAGTCACAACCATCATGATTGCAAGAGTAATCTTCAAAACACACTTGAAATCAATGTCTTTAATCCAGAGATGATGTATTGTTGAAGTCCATATTATGTAAGTTATCAACATTCAACATTGTTTGTATTGTGTCTAATGTAACATGTTAGTGTTGTAACATAACACTTACATAACACTAAGTTGTTGACCTTCCTTACTACCAATAATGATGAAACAATATCAATTATGTAATCTTTGTGAAATTGAACCCACCTCAATGGTTAATTGGTTATGGTCATTAAATGCACCAAAAGCTTTGTTAATTTAAAAGTTGGCTTTAGGATGTAAGTTGTTAGGTAATTCCATAGGTTGATGTGATAGCATCTGCCCTCGCCCACTACAAGGAAAGCACTAATTGGAGGAGGCTTTTGCAAAACCACTTCTCCCTTCTCTAGTTTTAGCAGAGACTAGGAATGAGAAGTTTTAAAGGATGTATTTTTCTTTGATGTGCATCGATCATATAAATGTGTTAGTGTGCTTCCATTATAAGCACACATGTATGCAACTATACCACAAGCATTGATATAGGGGAAAATATTATAATACAAAATATAATCATTTTCTCAAAAAAAAAATCATGTTAGTGCATTTCATATATATCTTAATTACACTTATGTGTATCCCGATAAGCACACCAAGTTGAATAAAAATATCTAATGAGTATTGATTTTTGGCCCATTTTGTAGTCAAACATGCCTATGATGGTAAAGTCTTATGTCAAATCTATTAATTTGTTAATTTTAGAATACCACCTTAACAACTTGATATAGTCATTGTCGAACTGTATTATCAATAATATTCACCATGTTGGTGTTGCACTAGAGCAACAAGCATGTTATGATTACATCAACTCTATTTATATTATGATGGCATGCTTACATTTATTTTAAGCTTTCTATTTTTCACATGGATTATGGTTTGACCATTCCATGATTATATGGTGTAACTTCATTAGTTATTTTGATGGTTATATGTAATTATGTTTTCATTCTCATCTAATATTAAACATCGGGAAAAAACTTTGTTTTGGCTTGTATATTCAATGGATATATTTTATGGTTGTGGTTGATGACAATTATTGTGGTTGTTTTTCTGCCTCCTCCTCTGTAACTTAAATTTTGACACAATACCTATAAACAAAAAATATGGCATTGTTAGTAAATAAAGTGTTTTTTACACAAGTGTTCAATCCTAGAAGTATTGGTGAATAATCATAAAACTATGCTCTAAATCTACAAGACATGTACCTAGACTCATATTAGGGTGTAGACATAATAATAAGTCGTAGACTAATGGCAAAGGCCAAGAAATATGTATTATGGTGCATCCATTGCAAGTTAGCACACAAATATATTGTTAGGTGATTGAAACTATATTCTTGACCCCATGCAGCACATAATAATGTTATAGTGCCAAACATGGGTTTTCACATATTGTGTGGATCGTATATGATTTCAAGCCCATAAATGGGATTTCCTTAGAATGCATGAGATCAAATGGGAATTATATCTTAGAGAAAATATTACTGTTCATTACATGACACATCAAATGATCACTACCCTAGAAATTAATTAAATGGTTAGCATACATGTTTGTTGTTTGAAGGGATGTTGTCCTCAATCCTTTGGTTCATTCCTTTGTTAAGTTGTTTTTAATGTTCTATTTTTGTTCGGCCTTATTGAATTCATGAACTTGTAAGGCCAAGATAGCAAGCTTTTCCCATGCTCTTATGCACAGTTTGTATGGTGTTGAAGGTGATATTCTGTATTGCTCCAATGGTGGCTTGAAATAATGGCTTATTTATTTAATATCATTATTTGTTTCAAAGTTAAAATATACTTCATTAATCACATTCATATTTGTATCATCAACATTTTAAACCAGGCCAATGTCATCCATCATCAAGACAATGAACAAACACACCATGTAACATTTGTTTTATATTGTATGTATGGTGTCCAATGTCATTCCCACTATTCCTATTCACATTATCTTCCACGTGTTGTTCATTTCTATCATTGCTACAAGTGACTTCTTACTATCAAACACTAGTATAAAAATTAGTAAGTACATGTTGTAAAGGCAATACATTCAAAACACTTGTCATACTCTTCTAGGGAAACAATTCAGCCCCCCCCAAAGAAGTAGTACTACGTTGAAATGAAATAGGTGCAATAACACATTCATCATCACTTCTATCATTTTAAGAATAAACATTAAGGGAACTATGGTAAAAAAAGGTTACCATATGAATAAATAGATGTCATATTTACAAAAACCCAAAAATAAATAAATAAAAATAAATGATATGCAATTTAGAATTTGAACAAAGCTCATAAAAATGTTGCGTGAAAGAACTTAAATAAACAAATATTTTAGAAGGAACTAAATATTTCAATATTCCATCATTACAATTCTCAATGATGATGATGATGTTGATGATTATTAATGTCTACTAAGACCAACATTGGTCTATTGGACCTTTAAAAAAAAGGTAATGAATTTTTTAGTTTGCTTAAAAGTTTTACATGCTCAAAAAGTTTTAGGAGAAGCATTCCTAAATCACCATAGTTTTGATGAGTTAAAAGGTTTGGAAGACTAGTATCGTAGCAAATATTTTGAAATTGAGATCTGATGTGGGTGTGCAAAATATATTCTGAGAGAGAAATTTATAGCTTCAACCCTTGTAGTGTCACAAAGATGACAAATTCCTTCAACCCACGACATCTTAGGAAATGTTCAATGCTTTTTTTCACTATGGAGCTCGTGCCAGTTCGTTTTTATTTTATCAATGTTGATTTTTCTTTATAGTAGTTAAAATAGAGAGATACTTTTAAGCTTCTAGAGGGGTTGATCACCTTCTTGTAGTATCTTAATTTCATCTTATTTTCTAATTATTTATCACACCACAATTTATCCTTAAGTTTAGGTGTATTAATATTTTTAATATTATCATTACTTTGCAAAGTGACCTCTTCCTTAATACCTCAACCAAGACTGTGTATCTTTATGCCAACCCCACTTGAGCTACATGTGGTATTGATTAGAATTTGAAACAACCTGAATCCTCTTGTCTTCTATGTTGTTTTTTTTATTCTTGTACATTGAGTACCTACTGTCACAACCATGCTCTCGGTGGGGGAAAGATATGTTTCTATGAGGAAGATAGGATAGGGTGCATTGCCTTTAATTTTAAGATTATAAGTTATAAAGTGTTTTTGGATTTCTTCTACCTTTGTCCACAATTCTCTAGATATGTTGAAAGCCCAAACTTCTCAACCATATTGTTAGGGTAAACTTGACTCAGTGAAAGATTCAAAGTTGTTAACTCCATAATGGTGGTTTCAGGCACATGGTTTTGGTTTCAGGCACATGGTTTTGGTGGCCTATGGTATTAGAGCCCATGGATTACATATGATGAAGCCTTTAAAAGTCTTGAATATTCTCCATTATAATGTGCCTGAGTTAAGTAGAGGGCTCACTTGCCTTATCTAAGATGTTGATCAGCTTTGTTGCTTTTAAGTCATGGTTGTATTTAAGCCATATGATAATAATAAATCTAATATTACATTATTTTTCCCCATTGGATTTTTCTAGTGTAAATCATGATGTGCATGGTTTATTTGTTTTCTTGCCATGTATGAAATTGTTATCATTTATTTATCTTTCATTTTATTTTTTATTTTTAATTAGTGATATCAAAGCCAAGGGATCATGGCCTGGAGAAGGAGGTGATGGTTGCAAATTGTAATATCCCCTGGCCTAGTTTTATTTGTCAATATTGTATATGTCAAGTGTGTTGATGTTTTGACTCCAAGACTTATATGGAACTGGTTTATCGGTATTTTGTTACTAATAATTAATTTATGTAAATTTGTTTTATTAAGTTATTAATATAATTCGGAAAATAATATTGATGTTGCAAATGCTAAAGAGAAGTTATGGACTGCAAGCTAGTGGTTGGATTTATCTACCCATGGCTAATTTAAGACCTAAGAATCTAATATGGGGATTAGATCATTAAAATGTAGAAAAAATGTATTAATTAATAACTCTCCCAATAGGATGGGACGTTGTCTTAGGAAGCTAGGGAGATTAGACCTCATTAATGAGCAAAGTAACTACCTACCACCTAATGGATAAGGGAGGAGGTAGTTACTAGCTATCAACAAAATCCTGAAAAGGGTCTTTTTGTCATATTGTAGTTAGACTCATGTAGTGCAGAGCTAGAGTGAGGAGGTATAGTATATTGGACAGGAAAGAGAAAAAAGAAACATAAATGTTTTGTTGGCTTGCAGTTCACTGAATCTCGAGGGGACTCATCCAAGAGGAAGAGTCAAGATTGGGAGGAGCATTGTAGCTCCAACACTTTTTTACAAAAATATTTATACAAGTCGATGCATTGAATATCTTGGTTTCTTTTAAGTAGTTATAATATGCTAAGTATTTTAAATGTTAAATATTCATGTAGCAGTACTGATATTATAGTTGCAATTTTTCTAGAATATGCATGTGAAGGAAAAGAAGAAAAAAATTTAGAATCACATTCTTTAAGTATTTGAAAATGTTAAGGTAAATTAAGTATATGTAGAACAATAACAATCACATTACAAATATCTAAATAGTATAGGTATTATGCTTTACAATATAATGATTTTATGAAGCATCCTATCAAAAATATTTACTTTTGAATGCATAAACAATATCTTAATTTAAAGTTCAACATCAATGTGACTGCGTTAAAACAAAAAATGGCATATCTTAGCAAAAGATCGAAAACAGTTTACGTAGGTTATGCTAGAAGCACCCCTTTCATATATACAAATCTAGCCATGACAACATAGTAACCATAAAATAAAATGAAGAGCAAAGATGTGGCCAAGTTGGGCTAATACATCAGATAATATTGGAATTGGAGTAATGGTCTTAGCCCAAAAATAAGCTTAATTATAAAGACATTGATATAAAAATATATTTGAGTTGAGCTTTAGGAAATGATAGAAAATTCTCTACCAGTAGTTTAGAAAGTCTAATAAGATGAGATAAGTACTCAAATGAGGGGCGGTAGATTTAGTTGAAATAGAAAGAAAACCATTAATGGGTAGACATATTTTGTAGTGTTTAACATGGAATTTTCACCAAAGTAAGAAAATATTGAAAGATATTAGAAATAAACATTGGAAATTTCTAAAATTGCAAAGGAACAAGGAAAATTACAGTTTATATTAACCAAGGGAAAAAAAATCCCTTTGAATAAGTAAACAAAAGAACTCAATATACAACATAATTACAACAAAACACAAGAATTAACCAGAAAGGTCAATTGAGACCTGCCTCATATTTAAAAATAGAGTAGTGTCCATTTGCATGCATACACAATATGTAGTAATCTATAGATCCAAAAATCTAAAGAGAAATAAACCCTTATAGTGTGGATATTGGATTTTTAAATATTATTTTATCATATATGTTGTGACGAACAATCCAATGGAGTATCCATGACAGTTTATAGATCAATTATTAAGTCATCAAGGAGACTTATGGATATCAACAATGTTATGGTTAGGCTATAATAAGTTCTCAAGTTGAGCAGACGAAGGAGGTAAGACAAATTGGGCACCAAGGTTCATATCACCAATGTGCAAAAATCTAATTGAATTCATTAGAATTTAAATCAAAACGCATGGAAAACCTAATCGGATTGTTTCTTCTTCCTGCCAAATAGCATTGGGCCTCCTATCTCTTCCCCTTCTATTTCCTCTATTATTCCTACTGAAGAAGCTCAATTAAAAACCCATGCAAACAAAATTAATAAGAGAAAGTATCATATAGTCCCCCAGGGGTAGCTCGATTGATGATCACTGTGAAAATGAAGTGTTATGTACCAAGAGATTTCAAGTTCAAATCCCTTGATTTTACTCAGACCATGTGTTGGGGGTGACATGGTTAACCTAGGGATTATAATTCGGTAGTTGTAAAATTGAACGCCTGTGTCCAACAAGCATGAGGTCGGCCCCAATTTTTTTGATTCCTCTAGTGAAAAAAAATACAAAGTATCATATAAAAATGTAGTAATTACATTGCAAATTATGTTATATACATTAAACATGGTTCAAATCACAATATAATTATTCAAGAATTAATAGGGATATGATACAGGAATATAATGCTAAGAAAAAAAATCATTCTAAATCATTTGACCATAAACTCACTGCCTATTCATACAACACCTTCAATAAAACAATCATGCTTATCCATTTTATTTCTTTTATAAATATTTTATTGCATCTTCATATATGTAATGCATCATTATCTTTGATTATGCATGTTGTTTAATTATGAAAAAAAAGATTTATGAATGTAATGGAATTGTGTATCCATTTGGGATAGGAATATCAAAATTCATTTAAATGAATCACACACACGTGCGCGCACACATTGATACATATCTATGTATGTATGTATGTATATACATATGTGTGTGTGGGGAGGGGGGGGGAGGGGGGGAGTAAAAACAATGAAATGATGTGGATGCACATTAACAATAGGAAAGTTGCTTGAATTCCAAGTGTGTAAATATTACAAGGATTGGATCAAATCCAAGTGAATTTTTCATCATCGATTCAATGCTTTCTATATTTCCTCATAAAACAACGTGTAGGATATGGAAATTTCTTATATTTTAATTTTATCTGCTATAGGGTCACCAAAATATATACATTTGAAGCCAAAGGACGATTACAGACTTATATGCATATTTCTTACTAGGATGCAAATGTTTTAATTATTTTACTGTTATAGTACCCACTATTTGTCAGTATTTACCATGTGACCATTTTGTTGAGAGCACATATGAACTTGTTGAGGAACACACATTCCTTTCATTTTAATAATGCAATAAAACAATGGCTCCATCCACTTGTGAAGCTATGGTTTCAACCCTACATCTCAAAATACTATGATATAATCGTAAACTTCTAGGTTTTTTTTTTAATTTTAAAACATACATGTCATTCTAGGCAAGGGATAACCACATATTCATTTCAACAAATCACATGCCCTGTGCCATGAAACTACCAAATAAGAATACATAAGTTCATTGTCACAAACCAATCATTACTAAACTTCAAATTCTTGTTATCTTTTAAACATTGTTCCACAATTACAACTCTATTTAGTTATGAAGTTTGGGATTTAACCTAACTTAACAACCCATCATTAGCATTACTAACTAGTGCGACGGTTGATGCATTCACATGCATGTAAAACCAACCAGGGTACTATAGACATTTTCCCTTACAATCATGTATATTTTGTTTTATATTGTAACTAGTGGTAACCCCAAAATTTTATGAAGGTACTCCATAGGTAACCAATAAGTTTATCAATCAAGAGTTGTTACAAAGAATTATCACCTACATGAACTTGAAATATTACTACAACACTCACAAATATCCACCTTTTTACCAAAATTTACTACTCACTAAAAGCCTTCAACCAATCAACACTTCAATATAAGCGAGATTACTATAACACTTCACACAACACAAAGAAATCCCCTATTTTTCCTTTGCTAAAATTTTCTACCTTTTTCCATATGCAATGAACGACAACAACGATAACAAATATTGTGTCAATTCATTTATTAGGTGTAGAGTGTTTTACAATGAAGGCAAGGCAAATTTGTAGGGGAAAACTTGTTTTAAAAAATGAAAGTATGAGGAATAAAATAACACTATGCAAAATTATCACATTGAAAACAACCAAACATAGCAACCAACAACACATTTATCACCAATTTGATTAAACAAATAAAAATAGGGAGAAAATAATTAGAAAACATAATATGTGTAGAGAGAGGGAGAAAAGAATTGGTAACATACTATGTGTGAGGCGAACTTTAATGTTTAAAAACATAAGAAGAAACAATAGTAAATTTCATTCAATACTAACCTCATCGAATTGTGTGAATCAAGATTTATACCTTCTATAGGAATAGTTGAGAAACCAACATGCAGAAGAAATTCTAAATTTGACTAGTGTAAAGCGTAACCACCATAGTCAAGAATGCAAAATGAACTATAAATTTGGGTCCATAGGAAATAACCAACTTATAATGCAAGCAAGTGGAAAAGTTAATGTAGTAAGACAACTTTCCTATCAACATTAATGCATGGGCAGGTGTAGTGGCCACATTCGACTACCACTATTGATTTAACCCATCAATCTGTATGACAATGTTTAACCATGTCAATGAAATCTTTCATCGAAGTAACAGCGTGTCATTTCCATATTTAATGCAATGTATACACACAATGTGGTGGGTATAGCATGCTTTTTGTA
>APFE030548423.1:172031-191040 GCA_000404065.3 Pinus taeda
TTACTTACTCTCAATTGATCAACCAAGCTAAGTGAGGGGTCGAAGTTGAAAATGTGTTAATTGACTCATTTTTTTATCAAATTCAAACCACAAGTTCCTAACAAGCCTTACCACGCACTAGAACTCTTAATTAGGAAAGTTGGACATAGGTAGAACCCCACTTAAGGGGTGAAATCCATGTCATATGTCTAATTCATACCCTACTAAAATATTATCACTATTATGTCATAACCAAATCAAATTCTCCTACATGTATTACGATATAATTTAATTATTAAACTCTCTTGGATAAATCCCCAAAAAATTGTAATAATCTTGATTTGGGCCACTATTGATTAGAAACCGAATGGTGTGCCACAAATAATTTTGGGTTTGTTAGTTATGAAGAATCAATAGTTGTTACTAAGATGTCTAAAGAGATAACTTGCCATTAGTGCAAGAAAAATAGCATAACCAACTAGTGTCCACTACAAGATTCCACTAATGTGTCATTTTTTGTGTTTTCTTGCTAAAAATGATGGTTAAGTACTATCATCAAATGTTACATTGTGTATAGCATGCAAAATCATAGTTACCACAATTGTCACGCTATTAAGAAAACCAACATTTACTTAGTACATTTAATACTTTAATACAACAAACACAATAGGAATTATGTAACTAAACTCGCCAACTTTTATTAATCACAAACAATTATCCATGTGCAATATTAACCATCCATTTCAATCATGTCTGAAGTGTTAGAATGTGTTTTAATGTTGTTTAGTGGCTTGATGTAATTTTTTACTTAATGTCATAATAATGACCGTTATAACAACATTCGTGGGTCACTTGTGCATGTAACATGGCCTCACTAGATTTTTGTAATACAGCACATGTGCACGTGGAGATAGTTTTGGGAGTTATTTTGTGGTGACTTATTTATGAGAATTAACAGTGACCTACACCCATAGGTCATTCTTATCCACTACTTCTCCCTTATCTCTTGATGAGCTTATCATCAACCTTTATGGGTTGGTTGATCTCTAGCTTTGTTTATGCCTTACGATCAATAGTCTAGGTTTCTTTTGGTTACTACAAATTGAGATAGTTGGTCTAGAGTCGTGATAGAGTGGAGGGTGGGTTATGGTGTTGATTTTTATCCTATAACCTATGGTTCCTTAGGTTAAATCATCCATATGCTTGAGAATTGTATGGAACCCATTTGAACTACATAAATATGAATTTTCTAGCAATTTTAATTGGTGGATGTCTGAAGAATAGAAGGCCTCACTTCAATGGATGTTTCACCACGTTAGGGTTTAACCATATAAATTTCTTGTCTCCTCTCTCTTATTCGATAAATCTACTTTTATTTGTTTGATTCTTTCCATAGGAGTTTAAATAGGATAGATTTTGGTATTATGTTTATGCATATTTTCCCTAGTATTACATGGCATCAATCCATACATTTAACTCCAAAAACTATCTCCATGTTCACATGTACAATATTACGAAATTATGGTGAGACTATGTTACAAATATAAGTTCCCAACAAATGATGTTGTAATGATCATCATTATGACATCAAATACAAAATTACGTCAAGCCATTATACAACGCTAAAACACATTCGAACATGAAGCATCATTGATCATGCCATGGTTAACCACAATAAGTCAATATCTCAAATTTAGTTATAATTCTTTCCTCCACTTGAGAATGTGTGTATGCCTTACATGCACATGACCAAAATAAAAAATGAAATACAAATATTGTATAAAAGCATCAAATTTGAAGATGGAAAACACCATAATGTCTCAACTAAGGTATGTGGGGACACACATTGCAAAAATTCCCATGTAGCAACCCCAATCTTTGTTTGTGTTTTTATTCTTTAGGCAACTACAAATCATTTAACTATCCAATGGTTAAAGGTGCAAACATGAATTGTACCAAGATGTTTCTCTTAAATCCAACATAATAAGCAAATGCACAAATATCAACCTTTATGTTGGAAGTGAGGACTCATGTAGATGCTCATGCGTGCATTATTGCTCATGTGAATCCTCAAGAGTTCAACATAGTTTAAACCCAAAGCATCAATCAATGGAGATTCTTGGGTCCTTATAGTATGTTAAATACAAACCTTCTAAGTAAATGTTCCAATATACTTAACAATGATCAATTGGTTAAAATATATGTTGTATTGAATGGAGAAAATGGTAATTAGATCACTAAATCCCTGCACAATGATATAAGGTCACCCCAAATACATTTATTAAGCATTACTAACAAGAAATATGCAAATTTAACGTGCATCAAGAGCTACAACTAGTGCATCCTTAGTCACTCAAGGTTACGAAGATAGTAAAATAACTACTTGTGCATGCATTATACAAATTTGAATGTGAATGACCTACTTTTGGAAGGTTCCTATATGTTTAAGGTCTAAACATCATTATATGAACCATATGTTGATAAGGACCCTATCAACAACAACCACCTAGCCTTTATTATGTGGTAAATGTTGATATGTGCATTTTTTATCCATCTCAATGGTATCAAATAGGTATGCATTATTTTGGATTGAAGCATTGAAACAGATATCATTTTTGCCTCCTCATGACTAAGAATTGGTAAACCCCCTCTCATGATAGAATGCTTCATTCTTATGGGTGATGATAGATGAAAGATGGTTTGAGTACATTAAACGATATTACTAAGTAGATATAATATTGCAATATACATAAAAAGAGTAAAGGGTTTAAGGTCCTCTTCATCCAACAATCTCTTCATTACATGCATGAATGTATTTGGAAATTAATTCACAAATTAAATGTCCTCGTCAACAACATTGAATCCATGCAAGAGGAAAAGTGCACACTTACAAACTTTGAGTTTGAGCAAAATGATATCAGATTTACATAAATGATGCGAACATTGCCTCATTCCTATAAAATAACACAATTGGAAAAGACTTGCATGAGATATGTGATGATTTCTTCAATAATTTAGTATTCTTGATTTACTAAACCTAAGTTAATATGGATTTATATGTTATTTTGATTTATGGGTAGAATGACTTTGTGAAGTGTATTCCACCCATATCCATTATATAATTTCCATGCAACCATCACCCATTCCTCTTATCATGAGGATAATAGTGCATAAGTTCTTTACTCAAACCTTTACTATCATATATGTACATAGTATTGACTGTATTGAGTCCCAATGTCCTTTAGGGGTGTTGTTTGATGATGTTTTCCAAGTACATAGTAGGAAACATGATCTTCAATCTCCTTCCAAATAAAATATATAAAGATTTAAGTCCCCTGAATTGTCAAGCCTCTTACTCATATACAATCATTAAGTCCTAATATACCACCTTAATGTATTTCACATCTTGGAATATAGTTTTTATTCTAAGTATGTTTCTAGATCATTTTTTGTCTCGTCCTACTTTATCTTTTTATGAGATGTCAAGGTGAAAGCAATTGAAGTGGTTTCATAATTGTATTATACATTTGTATCATTAAAAGATGAAATACAATATGAGCTTTTTCCACCAATGTTCTCGTCTCTCACATTATCCTCATTGTTTTCTTTATTTTATCAATTGGTATTAGAGCACCTATGGTTCTTAGGGCCTGGGTGAATCCATGATAGTTTTCCACGGAAGATCTTGATATTAAATTGATGAGGCACAACAACGCTCATATCGAACCCTAATCACAAAGGCAGAGCTCGAAGGGGCATTGACCGGGGGCCAACTTAGTTCGTTGGCAGTGGAGTGAATGATATCAACGCCCAAACCCATTCTGGTGAGGGAGAAAATCGTGTAAACACGTGGCTGAAACAGATCATGTGGGAATTGGATTTGGCTTTTTGTTTCACCATGTTGCCGAGGGTTTATAGAATTTCTCCTTCGTTATCCAGCAATTGGGTGATAGGAAAGATGTTTATCTTTAAATTTGATTTGAATTCATCTTTGAATGAATATAGTTCAAAGAATTTATTCTTTGATCTTTGAATGGATACTATAGAAAGAAAAAGAAAAAAATACAGAATTATGAGAGGAGTAGGCATTCAATAGCGACTCCATAAATTTAAAACCCCACAATAGTTGAAAGGAATTTCACGTATTTTGTTCTCTTCCCTCTACCTCACTGGTGGTTGACCAGAAGTTGGCAACTTCCTTTTTTTCTATTCCAGCTTGCTTTCTACTTCACACTTTGTGAAACTTCAGAAGGAATCTTTGGGTTCCAATACTAATCAAAGCAATACGCAAGTTAAAAGCAAAGTCTGGAAAACTTTGTGGCGAAACAATTGAAAAATATAATCATGAAATAGTTGATATTGAAAGGAAGAACAAAGCAAAAGATGGCATATCTATTACTCGAAGCAATGTTGAATATGTATCAAAAGTTTTGTTTAGAATATTAAACAGATCAAAGGCTTTTTCGGAATTTTGTAATGGATGCAGAATTTGTCAATTCGATGTGTTCATAAAATTTCCAAACAAAATTCTATGTTCCGAGCTAAAATTAATGCTTTCGATATGAAGAAAGTTCTTGTTGTTGCTTCCAATTTACTGAGTTGACGAGTTCATTATGTTGTGTGAGATCAAAGGGATTTGATGTGTGCGGATTGAGAGTTGGAACCACTCTGGAGAAAGTCGTAGTGCGGTGAGAGAAGTGCGATTCTAGTAGCAGTGAAGTTGTGGTCAAGCAACCTCTATGACCAAGAATGCCAGATGGAACCCGGAGCTTTAGCATGGATTACAGTAGGCCACTCACTGACAGTAATGTTAGAACCATTTTTCATAGATGAGCTCCTTGGGACATGGAACTCTGTGATTTCTCTACTGTGAACAATTTTGATTTCTTATCATAATTTGTACTTATATTATTATATGGTTAACATTTTATTTCTTAATCATAATTTGTACTTATATTATTGTAAAGCGTATAGTTCAATAGTTTTGATGGCCCGTGAATCCCGGTAGTAATGTCTTACTCTGAGAAGTATGGAACATTTAAGTCTTAAATTTATAAAGGGTTGTTTTTAGTGTAATTTTTTGGAGTTTATGGTGTTAGAATTTTGCTGAAAATTTTGTGCTGAAATCTTGATTTGTGTTATTTAAACTAGTTTTTTTTACTGTATATATGGATTCAGCCCCTGCAAAACCCTAGGGCACTTTTATTGTGCAGAGTTACCTATCAAACTTGTAATTTCAATGATCACCACCCTAGAAATTAATTAAATAGTTAGCATACATGTTTGTTGTTTGAAGGGATGTTGTCCTCAATCCTTTGGTTCATTCCTTCCTTAAGTTGTCTTTAATGTTCTATTTTTGTTCGACTGAATTCATGAACTTGTAAGGCCAAGATAGCAAGCTTTTCCCATGCTCTTATGCACAGTTTGTATGGTATTGAAGGTGATATTGTGTATTGCTCCAATGGTGACTTGAAATAATGGCTATTTATTTAATATCATTATTTGTTTCAAAGTTAAAATATACTTCATTAATCACATTCATATTTGTATCATCAACATTTTAAACCAGGCCAATGTCATCCTTCATCAAGATAATGAACAAACACACCATGTAACATTGTTTTATATTGTATGTATGGTGTCTAATATCATTTCCACTATTCCTATTCACATTATCTTCCACTTGTTGTTCATTTCTATCATTGCTACAAGTGACTTCTTACTATCAAACACTAGTATAAAAATTAGTAAGTACATGTTGTAAAGGCAATACATTCAAAACACTTGTCATACTCTTCTAGGGAAACAATTCCGCCGCCGCGCCGAAGTAGTACTACGTTGAAATGAAATAGGTGCAATAACACATGCATCATCACTTCTATCATTTTAAGAATAAACATTAAAGGAACTATGGTTAAAAAAGGTTACCATATGAATAAATAGATGTCATATTTACAAAAATCCAAAAATAAATGATATGCAATTTAGAATTTGAACAAAGCTCATAAAAATGTTGCGTGAAAGAACTTAAATAAACAAATATTTTAGAAGGAACTAAATATTTCAATATTCCATCATTACAATTCTCAATGATGATGATGATGTTGATGATTATTAATGTCCACTAAGACCAACATTGGTCTATTGGACCTTTAAAAAAAAAGGTAATGAATTTTTTAGTTTGCTTAAAAGTTTTATATGCTCAAAAAGTTTTAGGAGAAGCATTCCTAAATCACCATAGTTTTGATGAGTTAAAAGGTTTGGAAGACTAGTATCGTAGCAAATATTTTGAAATTGAGATCTAATGTGGGTGTGCAAAATATATTCTAAGAGAGAAATTTATAGCTTCAACCCTTGTAGTGTCACAAAGATGACAAATTCCTTCAACCCATGACATCTTATGAAACGTTCAATGCTTTTTTTCACTATGGAGCTCGTGCCAATTCGTTTTTATTTTATCAATGTTGATTTTTCTTTATAGTAGTTAAAATAGAGAGATACTTCTAAGCTTCTAGAGGGGTTGATCACCTTCTTGTAGTATCTTAATTTCATCTTATTTTCTAATTATTTATCACACCACAATTTATCCTTAAGTTTAGGTGTATTAATATTTTTAATATTATCATTACTTTGCAAAGTGACCTCTTCCTTAATACCTCAACCAAGACTGTGTATCTTTATGCCAACCCCACTTGAGCTACATGTGGTATTGATTAGAATTTGAAACAACCTGAATCCTCTTGTCTTCTATGTTGTTTTTTTTATTCTTGTACATTGAGTACCTACTGTCACAACCATGCTCTCGGTGGGGGAAAGATATGTTTCTATGAGGAAGATAGGATAGGGTGCATTGCCTTTAATTTTAAGATTATAAGTTATAAAATGTTTTTGGATTTCTTCTACCTTTGTCCACAATTCTCTAGATATGTTGAAAGCCCAAACTTCTCAACCATATTGTTAGGGTAAACTTGACTCAGTGAAAGATTCAAAGTTGTTAACTCCATAATGGTGGTTTCAGGCACATGGTTTTGGTGGTCTATGGTATTAGAGCCCATGGATTACATGTGATGAAGCCTTTAAAAGTCTTGAATATTCTCCATTATAATGTGCCTAAGTTAAGTAGAGGGCTCACTTGCCTTATCTAAGATGTTGATCGGCTTTGTTGCTATTAAGTCATGGTTGTATTTAAGCCATATGATAATAATAAATCTATTATTACATTATTTTTCCCCATTGGATTTTTCTAGTGTAAATCATGATGTGCATGGTTTATTTGTTTTCTTGCCATGTATGAAATTGTTATCATTTATTTATCTTTCATTTTATTTTTTATTTTTAATTAGTGATATCAAAGCCAAGGGATCATGGCCTGGAGAAGGAGGTGATGGTTGCAAATTGTAATATCCCTTGGCCTAGTTTTATTTGTCAATATTGTATATGTCAAGTGTGTTGATGTTTTGACTCCAAGACTTATATGGAACTGGTTTATCGGTATTTTGTTACTAATAATTAATTTATGTAAATTTGTTTTATTAAGTTATTAATATAATTCGGAAAATAATATTGATGTTGCAAATGCTAAAGAGAAGTTATGGACTGCAAGCTAGTGGTTGGATTTATCTACCCATGGCTAATTTAAGACCTAAGAATCTAATATGGGGATTAGATCATTAAAATGTAGAAAAAATGTATTAATTAATAACTCTCCCAATAGGATGGGACGTTGTCTTAGGAAGCTAGGGAGATTAGACCTCATTAATGAGCAAAGTAACTACCTACCACCTAATGGATAAGGGAGGAGGTAGTTACTAGCTATCAACAAAATCCTGAAAAGGGTCTTTTTGTCATATTGTAGTTAGACTCATGTAGTGCAGAGCTAGAGTGAGGAGGTATAGTATATTGGACAGGAAAGAGAAAAAAGAAACATAAATGTTTTGTTGGCTTGCAGTTCACTGAATCTCGAGGGGACTCATCCAAGAGGAAGAGTCAAGATTGGGAGGAGCATTGTAGCTCCAACACTTTTTTACAAAAATATTTATACAAGTTGATACATTGAATATCTTGGTTTCTTTTAAGTAGTTATAATATGCTAAGTATTTTAAATGTTAAATATTCATGTAGCAGTACTGATATTATAGTTGCAATTTTTCTAGAATATGCATGTGAAGGAAAAGAAGAAAAAAATTTAGAATCACATTCTTTAAGTATTTGAAAATGTTAAGGTAAATTAAGTATATGTAGAACAATAACAATCACATTACAAATATCTAAATAGTATAGGTATTATGCTTTACAATATAATGATTTTATGAAGCATCCTATCAAAAATATTTACTTTTGAATGCATAAACAATATCTTAATTTAAAGTTCAACATCAATGTGACTGCGTTAAAACAAAAAATGGCATATCTTAGCAAAAGATCGAAAACAGTTTACGTAGGTTATGCTAGAAGCACCCCTTTCATATATACAAATCTAGCCATGACAACATAGTAACCATAAAATAAAATGAAGAGCAAAGATGTGGCCAAGTTGGGCTAATACATCAGATAATATTGGAATTGGAGTAATGGTCTTAGCCCAAAAATAAGCTTAATTATAAAGACATTGATATAAAAATATATTTGAGTTGAGCTTTAGGAAATGATAGAAAATTCTCTACCAGTAGTTTAGAAAGTCTAATAAGATGAGATAAGTACTCAAATGAGGGGCGGTAGATTTAGTTGAAATAGAAAGAAAACCATTAATGGGTAGACATATTTTGTAGTGTTTAACATGGAATTTTCACCAAAGTAAGAAAATATTGAAAGATATTAGAAATAAACATTGGAAATTTCTAAAATTGCAAAGGAACAAGGAAAATTACAGTTTATATTAACCAAGGGAAAAAAAATCCCTTTGAATAAGTAAACAAAAGAACTCAATATACAACATAATTACAACAAAACACAAGAATTAACCAGAAAGGTCAATTGAGACCTGCCTCATATTTAAAAATAGAGTAGTGTCCATTTGCATGCATACACAATACGTAGTAATCTATAGATCCAAAAATCTAAAGAGAAATAAACCCTTATAGTGTGGATATTGGATTTTTAAATATTATTTTATCATATATGTTGTGACGAACAATCCAATGGAGTATCCATGACAGTTTATAGATCAATTATTAAGTCATCAAGGAGACTTATGGATATCAACAATGTTATGGTTAGGCTATAATAAGTTCTCAAGTTGAGCAGACGAAGGAGGTAAGACAAATTGGGCACCAAGGTTCATATCACCAATGTGCAAAAATCTAATTGAATTCATTAGAATTTAAATCAAAACGCATGGAAAACCTAATCGGATTGTTTCTTCTTCCTGCCAAATAGCATTGGGCCTCCTATCTCTTCCCCTTCTATTTCCTCTATTATTCCTACTGAAGAAGCTCAATTAAAAACCCATGCAAACAAAATTAATAAGAGAAAGTATCATATAGTCCCCCAGGGGTAGCTCGATTGGTGATAACTGTGAAAATGAAGTGTTATGTACCAAGAGATTTCAAGTTCAAATCCCTTGATTTTACTCATGGCCATGTGTTGGGGGTGACATGGTTAACCTAGGGATTATAATGGTAGTTGTCAAAATTGACCCTGTGTCACACAAGCATGAGGTCGGCCCAATTTTTGATTCCTCTAGTGAAAAAAAATACAAAGTATCATATAAAAAAGTAGTAATTACATTGCAAATTATGTTATATACATTAAACATGGTTCAAATCACAATATAATTATTCAAGAATTAATAGGGATATGATACAGGAATATAATGCTAAGAAAAAAAATCATTCTAAATCATTTGACCATAAACTCACTGCCTATTCATACAACACCTTCAATAAAACAATCATGCTTATCCATTTTATTTCTTTTATAAATATTTTATTGCATCTTCATATATGTAATGCATCATTATCTTTGATTATGCATGTTGTTTAATTATGAAAAAAAAGATTTATGAATGTAATGGAATTGTGTATCCATTTGGGATAGGAATATCAAAATTCATTTAAATGAATCACACACACGTGCGCGCACACATTGATACATATCTATGTATGTATGTATGTATATACATATGTGTGTGGGAGGGGGGGGGGAGGGGGGGAGTAAAAACAATGAAATGATGTGGATGCACATTAACAATAGGAAAGTTGCTTGAATTCCAAGTGTGTAAATATTACAAGGATTGGATCAAATCCAAGTGAATTTTTCATCATCGATTCAATGCTTTCTATATTTCCTCATAAAACAACGTGTAGGATATGGAAATTTCTTATATTTTAATTTTATCTGCTATAGGGTCACCAAAATATATACATTTGAAGCCAAAGGACGATTACAGACTTATATGCATATTTCTTACTAGGATGCAAATGTTTTAATTATTTTACTGTTATAGTACCCACTATTTGTCAGTATTTACCATGTGACCATTTTGTTGAGAGCACATATGAACTTGTTGAGGAACACACATTCCTTTCATTTTAATAATGCAATAAAACAATGGCTCCATCCACTTGTGAAGCTATGGTTTCAACCCTACATCTCAAAATACTATGATATAATCGTAAACTTCTAGGTTTTTTTTTTAATTTTAAAACATACATGTCATTCTAGGCAAGGGATAACCACATATTCATTTCAACAAATCACATGCCCTGTGCCATGAAACTACCAAATAAGAATACATAAGTTCATTGTCACAAACCAATCATTACTAAACTTCAAATTCTTGTTATCTTTTAAACATTGTTCCACAATTACAACTCTATTTAGTTATGAAGTTTGGGATTTAACCTAACTTAACAACCCATCATTAGCATTACTAACTAGTGCGACGGTTGATGCATTCACATGCATGTAAAACCAACCAGGGTACTATAGACATTTTCCCTTACAATCATGTATATTTTGTTTTATATTGTAACTAGTGGTAACCCCAAAATTTTATGAAGGTACTCCATAGGTAACCAATAAGTTTATCAATCAAGAGTTGTTACAAAGAATTATCACCTACATGAACTTGAAATATTACTACAACACTCACAAATATCCACCTTTTTACCAAAATTTACTACTCACTAAAAGCCTTCAACCAATCAACACTTCAATATAAGCGAGATTACTATAACACTTCACACAACACAAAGAAATCCCCTATTTTTCCTTTGCTAAAATTTTCTACCTTTTTCCATATGCAATGAACGACAACAACGATAACAAATATTGTGTCAATTCATTTATTAGGTGTAGAGTGTTTTACAATGAAGGCAAGGCAAATTTGTAGGGGAAAACTTGTTTTAAAAAATGAAAGTATGAGGAATAAAATAACACTATGCAAAATTATCACATTGAAAACAACCAAACATAGCAACCAACAACACATTTATCACCAATTTGATTAAACAAATAAAAATAGGGAGAAAATAATTAGAAAACATAATATGTGTAGAGAGAGGGAGAAAAGAATTGGTAACATACTATGTGTGAGGCGAACTTTAATGTTTAAAAACATAAGAAGAAACAATAGTAAATTTCATTCAATACTAACCTCATCGAATTGTGTGAATCAAGATTTATACCTTCTATAGGAATAGTTGAGAAACCAACATGCAGAAGAAATTCTAAATTTGACTAGTGTAAAGCGTAACCACCATAGTCAAGAATGCAAAATGAACTATAAATTTGGGTCCATAGGAAATAACCAACTTATAATGCAAGCAAGTGGAAAAGTTAATGTAGTAAGACAACTTTCCTATCAACATTAATGCATGGGCAGGTGTAGTGGCCACATTCGACTACCACTATTGATTTAACCCATCAATCTGTATGACAATGTTTAACCATGTCAATGAAATCTTTCATCGAAGTAACAGCGTGTCATTTCCATATTTAATGCAATGTATACACACAATGTGGTGGGTATAGCATGCTTTTTGTATTTACCGAACTTCAATACATATGTTATCACGTTCATCCATGTTTGTTATATAGACCTTATATATGTAACCACAACATTATACACCTAATGCATGGCTTATACCTTATAACTTAGCTTATGCATGATCACCATCATAAACCTTTAAGTCATGGTTACAACCCTTTTCCATGCATTCACATTCTATTTCAAGTTGCAAAAAATAAACCCTCTTTATGCCAAATAATATCATAATAAAGAATCTAACCAATACATATGAAATGTATATGAACTATAGAAAAGGTCAAATATAATTTTGGTCAATGTATAACAATCACCCTTATCTCTCCTTTGGCGTCACATTCATATGTATAGATGAATGTACACTACCAATCTTCATTATGAGCAAAGAAAACATATGTGATGTATGAAAAAGCAACTATATCATAGCATACCATGAAATAAATACTAACCCTTAGCTTATTTTCTTTTCTAGGGGACCCACCTGCATAAGTTTTTATTATTTCACACAATAATGGGACTTTTCTATGTTTTTCAAGACTATGAAAAATTACAAGGGTACGTATGTCAACAATTATCACTATAAATAAAAAAGGAAATTTTAAAAGGCTGGAAATAAAATTACATCATTCTACACTGGGGCACATTCTTTAGTCAACCAATTGTAATCAGTGAACCTATTCAATCTTATTTTCTCTTATACCTCTATACAAATTTACTAATTTGATCCACTCTATTTGGAGATCCAATGGATAGAATTAGTAGTTCCTTGCTTCTACCATACATGTTAAGTCTTTGTTACACTAAGAAATATTTTGTCTAGTTAGACAATAATTTAGTGATCTAATGACGACCCTCCATGGACTTACCTATATAAGTTGTGGGTCGAGCTACAAATATTAGAGCTTGCATATTGCTCATAAATAATTCTAGGAACATTATAAGTATAGGAACTATAAAGGTACTAGAGAAACATGAAAGGAAACTACCAATTTGTTGGCTAATATATTTCTAGAGAGCCTAAAACTAGCAATAAAGGATTTGTAAAATCCCCTAAGATGATAATTGATAAAAGTGTTGGGGTTGGTTCAATGTATTTACCAAAATAATGCTACCTTTATTTGCGAGACTTGCATAGAAATATGTTATTGGTGTAGCTAAAGCTGGAGCAAATGTATTGTTATTCTCCTTATATTCAACCATTTTCATATAATTGCAATTAATTTTTAATATGCACCCCTTCAACTATGAAATTTTTACTTACTCTCAATTGATCAACCAAGCTAAGTGAGGGGTCGAAGTTGAAAATGTGTTAATTGACTCATTTTTTTATCAAATTCAAACCACAAGTTCCTAACAAGCCTTACCACGCACTAGAACTCTTAATTAGGAAAGTTGGACATAGGTAGAACCCCACTTAAGGGGTGAAATCCATGTCATATGTCTAATTCATACCCTACTAAAATATTATCACTATTATGTCATAACCAAATCAAATTCTCCTACATGTATTACGATATAATTTAATTATTAAACTCTCTTGGATAAATCCCCAAAAAATTGTAATAATCTTGATTTGGGCCACTATTGATTAGAAACCGAATGGTGTGCCACAAATAATTTTGGGTTTGTTAGTTATGAAGAATCAATAGTTGTTACTAAGATGTCTAAAGAGATAACTTGCCATTAGTGCAAGAAAAATAGCATAACCAACTAGTGTCCACTACAAGATTCCACTAATGTGTCATTTTTTGTGTTTTCTTGCTAAAAATGATGGTTAAGTACTATCATCAAATGTTACATTGTGTATAGCATGCAAAATCATAGTTACCACAATTGTCACGCTATTAAGAAAACCAACATTTACTTAGTACATTTAATACTTTAATACAACAAACACAATAGGAATTATGTAACTAAACTCGCCAACTTTTATTAATCACAAACAATTATCCATGTGCAATATTAACCATCCATTTCAATCATGTCTGAAGTGTTAGAATGTGTTTTAATGTTGTTTAGTGGCTTGATGTAATTTTTTACTTAATGTCATAATAATGACCGTTATAACAACATTCGTGGGTCACTTGTGCATGTAACATGGCCTCACTAGATTTTTGTAATACAGCACATGTGCACGTGGAGATAGTTTTGGGAGTTATTTTGTGGTGACTTATTTATGAGAATTAACAGTGACCTACACCCATAGGTCATTCTTATCCACTACTTCTCCCTTATCTCTTGATGAGCTTATCATCAACCTTTATGGGTTGGTTGATCTCTAGCTTTGTTTATGCCTTACGATCAATAGTCTAGGTTTCTTTTGGTTACTACAAATTGAGATAGTTGGTCTAGAGTCGTGATAGAGTGGAGGGTGGGTTATGGTGTTGATTTTTATCCTATAACCTATGGTTCCTTAGGTTAAATCATCCATATGCTTGAGAATTGTATGGAACCCATTTGAACTACATAAATATGAATTTTCTAGCAATTTTAATTGGTGGATGTCTGAAGAATAGAAGGCCTCACTTCAATGGATGTTTCACCACGTTAGGGTTTAACCATATAAATTTCTTGTCTCCTCTCTCTTATTCGATAAATCTACTTTTATTTGTTTGATTCTTTCCATAGGAGTTTAAATAGGATAGATTTTGGTATTATGTTTATGCATATTTTCCCTAGTATTACATGGCATCAATCCATACATTTAACTCCAAAAACTATCTCCATGTTCACATGTACAATATTACGAAATTATGGTGAGACTATGTTACAAATATAAGTTCCCAACAAATGATGTTGTAATGATCATCATTATGACATCAAATACAAAATTACGTCAAGCCATTATACAACGCTAAAACACATTCGAACATGAAGCATCATTGATCATGCCATGGTTAACCACAATAAGTCAATATCTCAAATTTAGTTATAATTCTTTCCTCCACTTGAGAATGTGTGTATGCCTTACATGCACATGACCAAAATAAAAAATGAAATACAAATATTGTATAAAAGCATCAAATTTGAAGATGGAAAACACCATAATGTCTCAACTAAGGTATGTGGGGACACACATTGCAAAAATTCCCATGTAGCAACCCCAATCTTTGTTTGTGTTTTTATTCTTTAGGCAACTACAAATCATTTAACTATCCAATGGTTAAAGGTGCAAACATGAATTGTACCAAGATGTTTCTCTTAAATCCAACATAATAAGCAAATGCACAAATATCAACCTTTATGTTGGAAGTGAGGACTCATGTAGATGCTCATGCGTGCATTATTGCTCATGTGAATCCTCAAGAGTTCAACATAGTTTAAACCCAAAGCATCAATCAATGGAGATTCTTGGGTCCTTATAGTATGTTAAATACAAACCTTCTAAGTAAATGTTCCAATATACTTAACAATGATCAATTGGTTAAAATATATGTTGTATTGAATGGAGAAAATGGTAATTAGATCACTAAATCCCTGCACAATGATATAAGGTCACCCCAAATACATTTATTAAGCATTACTAACAAGAAATATGCAAATTTAACGTGCATCAAGAGCTACAACTAGTGCATCCTTAGTCACTCAAGGTTACGAAGATAGTAAAATAACTACTTGTGCATGCATTATACAAATTTGAATGTGAATGACCTACTTTTGGAAGGTTCCTATATGTTTAAGGTCTAAACATCATTATATGAACCATATGTTGATAAGGACCCTATCAACAACAACCACCTAGCCTTTATTATGTGGTAAATGTTGATATGTGCATTTTTTATCCATCTCAATGGTATCAAATAGGTATGCATTATTTTGGATTGAAGCATTGAAACAGATATCATTTTTGCCTCCTCATGACTAAGAATTGGTAAACCCCCTCTCATGATAGAATGCTTCATTCTTATGGGTGATGATAGATGAAAGATGGTTTGAGTACATTAAACGATATTACTAAGTAGATATAATATTGCAATATACATAAAAAGAGTAAAGGGTTTAAGGTCCTCTTCATCCAACAATCTCTTCATTACATGCATGAATGTATTTGGAAATTAATTCACAAATTAAATGTCCTCGTCAACAACATTGAATCCATGCAAGAGGAAAAGTGCACACTTACAAACTTTGAGTTTGAGCAAAATGATATCAGATTTACATAAATGATGCGAACATTGCCTCATTCCTATAAAATAACACAATTGGAAAAGACTTGCATGAGATATGTGATGATTTCTTCAATAATTTAGTATTCTTGATTTACTAAACCTAAGTTAATATGGATTTATATGTTATTTTGATTTATGGGTAGAATGACTTTGTGAAGTGTATTCCACCCATATCCATTATATAATTTCCATGCAACCATCACCCATTCCTCTTATCATGAGGATAATAGTGCATAAGTTCTTTACTCAAACCTTTACTATCATATATGTACATAGTATTGACTGTATTGAGTCCCAATGTCCTTTAGGGGTGTTGTTTGATGATGTTTTCCAAGTACATAGTAGGAAACATGATCTTCAATCTCCTTCCAAATAAAATATATAAAGATTTAAGTCCCCTGAATTGTCAAGCCTCTTACTCATATACAATCATTAAGTCCTAATATACCACCTTAATGTATTTCACATCTTGGAATATAGTTTTTATTCTAAGTATGTTTCTAGATCATTTTTTGTCTCGTCCTACTTTATCTTTTTATGAGATGTCAAGGTGAAAGCAATTGAAGTGGTTTCATAATTGTATTATACATTTGTATCATTAAAAGATGAAATACAATATGAGCTTTTTCCACCAATGTTCTCGTCTCTCACATTATCCTCATTGTTTTCTTTATTTTATCAATTGGTATTAGAGCACCTATGGTTCTTAGGGCCTGGGTGAATCCATGATAGTTTTCCACGGAAGATCTTGATATTAAATTGATGAGGCACAACAACGCTCATATCGAACCCTAATCACAAAGGCAGAGCTCGAAGGGGCATTGACCGGGGGCCAACTTAGTTCGTTGGCAGTGGAGTGAATGATATCAACGCCCAAACCCATTCTGGTGAGGGAGAAAATCGTGTAAACACGTGGCTGAAACAGATCATGTGGGAATTGGATTTGGCTTTTTGTTTCACCATGTTGCCGAGGGTTTATAGAATTTCTCCTTCGTTATCCAGCAATTGGGTGATAGGAAAGATGTTTATCTTTAAATTTGATTTGAATTCATCTTTGAATGAATATAGTTCAAAGAATTTATTCTTTGATCTTTGAATGGATACTATAGAAAGAAAAAGAAAAAAATACAGAATTATGAGAGGAGTAGGCATTCAATAGCGACTCCATAAATTTAAAACCCCACAATAGTTGAAAGGAATTTCACGTATTTTGTTCTCTTCCCTCTACCTCACTGGTGGTTGACCAGAAGTTGGCAACTTCCTTTTTTTCTATTCCAGCTTGCTTTCTACTTCACACTTTTTGAAACTTCAGAGGGAATCTTTGGGTTCCAATACTAATCAAAGCAATACGCAAGTTAAAAGCAAAGTCTGGAAAACTTTGTGGCGAAACAATTGAAAAATATAATCATGAAATAGTTGATATTGAAAGGAAGAACAAAGCAAAAGATGGCATATCTATTACTCAAAGCAATGTTGAATATGTATCAAAAATTTTGTTTAGAATATTAAACAGATCAAAGGCTTTTTCGGAATTTTGTAATGGATGCAGAATTTGTCAATTCGATGTGTTCATAAAATTTCCAAACAAAATTCTATGTTCGAGCTAAAATTAATGCTTTCGATATGAAGAAAGTTCTTGTTGTTGCTTCCAATTTACTGAGTTATAAGATGAGTCCATTATGTTGTGTGAGATCAAAGGGATTTGATGTGTGCGGATTGAGAGTTGGAACCACTCTGGAGAAAGTCGTAGTGGGGTGAGAGAAGTGCAATTCTAGTAGCAGTGAAGTTGTGGTCAAGCAACCTCAATGACCAAGAATGCCAGATGGAACCTGGAGCTTTAGCATGGATTATAGTAGGACACTCACTAACCATTTTTCATAGATGAGCTCCATGGGACATGGAACTCTGTGATTTCTCTACTGTGAACAATTTTGATTTCTTATCATAATTTGTACTTATATTATTATATGGTTAACATTTTATTTCTTAATCATAATTTGTACTTATATTATTGTAAAGCGTATAGTTCAGTAGTTTTGATGGCCCGTGAAACCCGGTAGTAATGTCTTCCTCTGTGTCGTATTGAACATTTAAGTCTTACATTGATAAAGAGCTGTTTTTGTGTATTTTTTTGGAGTTTACTATGTTAGAATTTTACTGAAAATTTTGTGTTGAAATTTTGATTTGTGTTATTTAAACTAGTTTTTTTTACTATATATATGGATTCAGCACCCTGCAAAACCCCTAAGGCACTTTTATTGTGCATAGGTTACCCATCAAACTTGTGATTTCAATAAATTCTTGTCAGATTTTAAAAAAATTAAACTAGAAAAATTTAGGAAAAACTTCTAAAAAACCACACTAAAATAATTACCAAACCTAAATTCATAAGGTCCAATATTTTCACATATTTGTTTCATTAAATGACAAATATATTCATTTTTTTATATTATTGACTGCATCTTTCAAGGATGGTATCATCAATTAATACTTAAAAGATTTGTATTTCCGGTACATCACTATTCATTCTATACTATTTTTATCATTTTTCATATTTAGAAAGTTCCCGTTGATCAAAGAATAGGTGCCATTTCCACCATTACTATTTATATTATAATAAATTTCCATTATCATTGGGCACCATCAGATTGGTAATTCAATTATCATTGGGCACCAACAGATTGGTAATTCAATAACCCTTTTTTTATTGTTGTATTTGCATGTGTGAATTTATTTTCACTACTCTCTTTCCTTGCCGGTTGTATTGGTAACAATAATTTCTATATTGCTAGTGCATACCAATGCATGGAAGAACCATATTTATTTTATGCTGAATTAAATTGTAAATGGTTTATAATTATAATTTTTTACCTAT
>APFE030548424.1:0-19715 GCA_000404065.3 Pinus taeda
ATCTCTATAAAAATGTTGAATGTTAACCAAACCTCATATCAAATTTAAAAACCATAAGTATGTGTTAAGTATAACATTGATGTTATGCATGACAACAACATTTATTCTCATCTAACATTTGTAAACCCTCATCTAACATTTGTCAATCATAAAATTTAACAGTTTAAAACCCATTCTTTATTCACTCAACTCTATCTGTTTGTACAAATATTCTATACAATTACCTACTGCAAGTTCTCTTTTAATATGACTCCCATAACTCATACATTCCATACAATATAACAATTAAAAAAAAAACAAATTATTTATTGACACAATTGTGGGCATTTCTACAAATCTCTTCCTACTACAAGTTCATTTTAAAAATGATTTGAGTAACTGAAATAATCATATAAATATAAATATATGTAATGTGAAGATAAATAAACTATATATAATCTGAAATGCGTTACATATACAAATATTAAATCCTTTTATAGAAATGAATCCATTAGTATGTTATTTGCATGGAATTCAGATTGCCAACAACCAGCTAACTGGTGTTTAAATCACAACCAAAATCAACATTGCGAAAACTCCATACGAGATGTTCCAACCCATGGTGATTTCATATCTAACTGTTCGGATACATTCCATTGATGGAAGGGGGAAGCAAAATGTAAGGAAATGAAAATAGCCATTAATTCCATATTTAGCAAAATTGTTTTATTGGCCTTAGGATACCTTCCCTATTCTTTTTCCATAATTTTTGGAACTAATTCTTTTCCTTTATTTATCTCTTTGTTTCCCTTTGAACGTAAATCACTGCCAAATCCAATAGATCCCATTGCAAGAACACCTAAAGAGCTAGTGGTAGTTTCCGTGTTTCGTCTATCAATAGAATCTGGAGCTCGAGATGATCGGATCCCCCCTCGGTTTTGACCTTCATTAGATAAGGTGGTCACCTGTGCAACTGGAATCAAATAGAGCCCTTTCCTTTGCAAGTAGTCCATATCTCCATCCATATCCCTCTCCATGAACTTCACAATTTTGTTCTCAAACTCTCGGCCTTCCTTAAATAGCGAGCCACTAGGTTGAAGCAGACCCGCTGATGCCTTGCAAACCGAAAAAAGATAGCATCAGAAAACAAAGTAAAACAAACATGGCCATTCCAGTAATTTATATTACTAGTACCAGTAAAAATCAACAATGAGGAGAGTCCTATGGATATCCTTTTTCTTCTTAAGGAAGAGGTGATTCTAAGCTCTGAAGGTCAACTGCTAGGGTTTCTGTCATCACTGAAACGACGCAGAGTGGCCTGTTCGATCCATCCTCCAAGGACCTGACCTCTGTCTGCATACTTCAGTGCAGCCAAGGGCACGGAAGCGAAGAACGTGGAACCCCCACAGGGGGGAGCGCAGTCGCTCTCCCCTGAAACTACTGACATGCAGCCAGAGAAGGACGCGACCATCATCTTCGGATCTGTAGATGACGAAGCGCTCAGAGCAGAGAATGTGCAGAAGAACAAGAAAATAGGGACGAATCAGGGACCAAACAAGACAGATGACATCCATGGAAGGACTGACAGCGCAGAGGTGAGACCAAAAATAACCTCCAATACCTGCAAGCCCATTGCAGCTGAAAGGCCAAGAATATATTTACCAGGACAAAAGATTGATGAGCGCATACAGTACATGAGGGATCATGCCCTTATAGGAAAGTTCATTGGGTTCTGGCCAATAGAGAAAGCGCTAAGGGGCTGGATAGAGGCAAAATGGAAACCCAAGGGACATGTGACTCTGCGACTGGGCCCAAAAGGGTTCTTCACAACTATATTCCTCTGCTTGGAAGACAAGTACATAATCATGGATGAAGGTCCTTACTTCTTCAACTCATCAGGATTATATCTAAGAGACTGGGTAGCCAGATTCAACCCGGACAAAGAAGACCTGACTTGGGCTCCCGTTTGGATACGACTGTACTCACTCCCAGAGGAATATTGGGAGGAAATCCTGCTCAAAGACATAGGAAACGGCCTGGGGGAATACATAAAGGCTGCGGAAGAAACAAAGCTCCAGCGATACACATCATACACCAGAATCTGTGTCTTCATGCGCCTCGACCAAGCCCTGCCGGATTCGGTAAGTCTCTCTCACCACAATCATGAATGGATTCAGCCCTTAGACTATGAACATGTACCTTTCCGGTGCTAGAAATGTCATGCCCATGGCCATTTGTTTCGAGATTTCCCGTTAAATGCCATGAATAGCAATGCAGATCCCCTCAATTCCCCCTCCCAATATGGCTTCACCAAAGCTCCAAGCCGGAAACGTTCGCACAAAAAGTCCCAGGCTGGGAAAAAGCCCATGCCCAACTCAGCTAGAACCCCCTCAACCAGTGATATCTTTGGGATATTAGCCCAAGCCTCTGAAGATCCAGATCCAAACCATAAGATCTCTCAGCCTCTCAATGATGGTCCTCCCCATCCTCCTCCCTCGGATCTTCCCGCTCAGTCCCAACCTCTGAAGGACGTTAAAACCGAACCTGCCATCACCCATGAAAAGCTAAAAGAGAAAACAAATGATATGGATGTGGATAGCATAGCCGATCAATACTAGAGCATGGATCCTTCCATAGCTGAAGGCAGTCAGGTGCAACAAATGGATGAGGAACCGGAAAGCATAGATATGGAAGGACTAGACATCCTCCAACTAGAAATGGCATGTAAAAAAGGGACTACGACATAATCATAGAATTACAGCTAAGTAAGCTGGAAGTGGTAATTTCAAGAGCATACCAACAAAGACAACTTGGTATACAGCCAGGAAGGCATTGGAATGGTGGGCTTAGAACAAAAGATTTCAAGAAAAGAGGAAGGAAAACAGAGCTCCAGCGAACTATAGAAGTTGGGAAAATCTTGGTAGATTCAGGCAGATATGCAAAATTGATGAAGTACTACAAACCATCCACAAATGTTGAATAATGAAGCTCATATCATGGAATTTAAGGGGGCTAAACAACCCTGGAAAACTCAGAATCCTAAAAAACATGATTAAGATGGAAAAGCCGAAAATTTGTTTCCTGCAAGAAACTAAATGTAACAGTGACACTTTAGAGAGAATCATTTCTAAAGCTTGGATACGGTGTCAATCAGTAGCGGTGGACGCCTCAGGAGCCTCGGGAGGGCATGCCATAGCTTGGGATGTGAAAGTGCTATCCCTCACAGACTTTCATGCTTCTCGCCACATCATACAAGCCAACTTTCATCTTTTGGGTACCAATATGCATGGGCTCCTCTCCAATGTCTATTTCCCACAGGATGCAAGGAAAAAGGTTGAACTACTTTGCACTATAGAAACCTTGAATAGCCACAGAAAACACCCATTGCATCGCAGGAGGAGACTATAACATGATCACCAAACTGGAGGAAAAGTTGGGCAGAAAAAACATATTGGACCAGGAAACGAACAGCTTCAAAGACTTCATCAATAATGCCTCTCTCATTGACATGCAATTCTGCCATGGTAAATATACCTGGAGCAACAGAAGAATTGGGAAACACCAAATAGCTTCAAAACTTGACAGATTCCTGGTCTCAGACAGCTGGATTCGGATAGGAGGGGATATTATGGCAGCAATCCTTCCCCACTCAGGATCAGATCATTGGCTGATCTCCCTTCAGTGGCAACGTCCAGGCAATGTCACAGGGCGACCTTTTTGCTTTGAAGGTTTCTGGCTCACCCACTGGGATTTCAAGGACTTCGTCCAATCCACATGGAAAGCCTTTACACCTCCAGAAGGGTCCAAAATGTATCAATTCCAATAGAAATTAAAAAATCTCAAATATCATTTAAAACGTTGGAATGTGGAGATCTTTGGCAACATTTTGAAAGAGCAACAAAACCTAATGGAAAATTTGGCCAACCTTCACAAAGAATAATCACAGAAGGTCACACAGTGGACACACTTGCGGAAGAGCAAATCATTCAGACACAGCTCGAAGAAAGACGAAAGTAAGAAGAGATACTATGGAAGCAGAAATCTTGAATCATATGGCTAAAAGAGGGAGAGCGAAATACCAAGTTCTTTCACAGAACAATAGTGCAACATAGAATGCACAACAACATTCCCTTCCTCCAGAAGCAAGATGGAACAAGAATCGAATAGCATGAGGAAATCGAGAAGGAATTTCTAACACACTTTAAGGAGGTTCACCAAGAGAAAAACACGGATAGGGGACCTGCAATTGACATAATCATCCAACATGTGCGAAAACTCATAACTGAGGAGCACAATGAACTACTCCTAAAACCTATCTCAACACAGGAGGTGGACACAGCTATGTCTCAACTTAAAGAGGGCAAAGCTCCAGGCCCAGATGGCTTCACCACAAAATTTTTTCACTCTTTCTGGGACATGATAAAAAACGAGGTCTAGGAGGTAGTGGAGGAATCAAGGGCTCTTCACCGGCTGCTACCATCTCTCAACTCTACTTTCCTAGCATTAATCCCAAAAGAAGAGGAGTCTACTGCGCCAGATAAATTTGGACCGATTGCTCTATGCAATGTCATTTACAAAGTAATTTCCAAAGTAATAGCCAACAGGCTGAAACCTCTTCTCCCTATGCTTATCTCTCCTGAACAGTTGGGTTATGTTGAAGGCAGACAAATTTTGGACGGTATAATCCTCACGCGCGAGATCATCCACTCTCTCAAGAAAACTCGGCAGCCAAGTATGATTCTAAAACTGGATCTTTCCAAGGCTTTTGACAAACTCAGCTGGATGTATATACAAAAAATTCTCAATGATTTTGGCTTCTCCCACATATGGGTCCGTTGGATTATGAGTCTCTTATCTTCCTCCTTTTTCTCCATTCTTGTCAATGGCTTCCCATCGCTACCCTTCAGGCCCTCCAGGGGAATTAGGCAGGGCGATCCTTGCTCCCCCTTTCTCTTCATTCTAATGGCAGAAGGTCTTGGTCATCTCATCAAACACTCCCACACCTCTCAGCAGCTCAAAGGTCTTTCCATTCACAACTCCCCTGCAATAACACACCAGCAGTTTGTTGATGACAGCATGCTCCTCAGCTACCCCTCTGTACAGGAAGCCTCCCGATTCAAATCCCTGCTCAATGTTTTCTCTCAGGCCTCAGGCATAAATATCAACAAGTCTAAATCGCAAATCTTCTTCTTTCGTACCCAGCCAGTAGTCAAGCTTGCCATCGCCAGAATCCTAGGCTTCCCCATTGCTGCTCTTCCTTCCAATTATCTTGGTGCCCCCCTTACAGCCTCAACAATTAAGCACTATGCCTGGCGAAAGCTCCTGGAAAAGCTTGAAATGCATCTCAACCACTGGACACATAGATCCTTGAACATTTCCAATTGAGTGGTGCTCATCATAGCAGTACTACAGGCAATGCCACTTTATCTGTTCTCAATCTTGGCCACCCCCAAATGGGTCCTGAAACGACTGAGAGACTTACAAAGGGGTTTCCTATGGGGAAATACATCTACCAACCGTAAATGGGCTCTGGTAAAATGGACCACTATCTGCACAACCAAGGAAAAAGGAGGTATTGGACAAAGAGACCCTAATCACAGCAATGCAATCATGAGTGCTAAAATATGACGGCAATGGCTCTCCTCACCCGGAAAACCTTGGGCTATCATCTGGACCGCTAAGTATGCCAACAACAGGCCATAGGAGGAACTCATAAGATACATTCCCAACATACAGGGCTCGTTAATATGGAACGCGGCTAGACAACACTTTCAGTTGATTCAGCAGCACATTTTTTGGGAAGTTCGAAATGGCCGAACTGTTAGATTCTGGACGGACGCCTGGAACCAAATGCCAAAGTTAAATGGACTCCTACAAATCCCTCCCAATTGCACTAATGTGGCCCAACAACAGAAAAAAATATGGGAGTATTGGGAACAGGAACAAGAGCAAGGATACCGATAGTGGAAACAGGGTTTCTAGCTAACCAGGAATGAGGCCTATCCTTTCACAGCCGAATTGGAAAAAGAGATAAGACGAAGAAGCATAAGATACTCAGAGGACAGAGACATTTTGTGATGGGGCTGCAGGCCTAAAGGGGCATTCACTACTGCAGAGACCTACAAAATAGTAAGCACAGACCCCACCCCGTCAGATCCAATATGGTCCAAAATTTGGAGGTTTGATTCTTGGCCAAAAGTTTCTCTCTTTTTATGGCTGGTTGGAAACAAAATAATTCTAACCTGGGAGAAACGCCGAAGAAGAAACTATCATGGCCCCTCCATGTGTGTAAACTACAAATCTCAAGAGGAAACTACTCAACACCTTCTAGATGAATGTCCCTTTGCAAATCAATTATGGGAAAAGGCAAGCTTTAGGAGTCAAAGACGGTGCAGGCTCCCAAACGACATAACGAAGAGATTAAGACATTGGCCAATGCATCCATACAAATGTGAGCTTCTCAATCACCTATGGCGTTTACTTCCTAGATTGCTTCTATGGAATGTATGAAAAGAACGAAACAAAAGGATTTTCAAAGATCAATACTCTTTGATTGATGTCATATGGCGAAAGGTTTGTGGGAATCTAGAAGAAACCTTGAAGCTTAGATCATGGAACAAGGAAGATCTTCCAACTCAAGACAACGAGAAAGCCATATGGGAAAGTTGGAACTTACAACTTCCCAGGCAGTCTCACACTACAACACAACACAAAAGCAGCAGAACAAGCCAGATCTCTTGGACTGCCCCATCTGAGCACTCCTTCAAACTCAATTTTAATGGGGCCTCGAAAGGAAATCCTGGGAAAGCGGGCTACGGTGGAGTAATCAGAGACCATGAAGGCAAGCCTCTACAGATTTATTATGGAAATATTGGATGGGATACAAATAACTCGGCAGAGTTGGAAGGTCTTTGGCAAGGACTCATTCTTTCTCGGAAAAAAAACTACGGCCTCTTGGAGGTAGAAGGAGACTCCCAAATCTTGATCAACATGGCTAAGCACCTCCTGAATGGCTCACATGCAAAGAAAATTGCCACTAGATGGAGGCTCGAAGCAAGATTGGAAGCATTGGAGCAAGAACTATCTAACAACAAAGCCATCACCTTCAACCACAGAAGAAGAGAAGGCAACAAAGTAGCTGATTTCATGGCCAACATGGGTGTGGAAAGCAAGCTCACCCTACAAGAAAGAACTCTAGATATTCTAAATAATCATGCACAAGCTCAGGAACGCAATCACCTGGTTCAAAATGACGCCAACCCCCCGGATGAGTCCCAGCTTGTCATAGGAAGGTGATGGGATGGGGGCCGCATGGAAGCCACATGCCGACCATGCGCCATGGTGACCTGGAAGGCAGTGGAGTAGGCTGATCCCAGAAGGTGACTTTAATAGACACAGCACAACAATGTGGAGGCATTAACGCCCCGACCTCACTTGACTGCACAGTTCAGTTCAGCTCTGTTCTGGATTTGATGGCCACCTTAATGGCGGACGACCTCCGAGAAAGAGAAGGGAGCTCTATATACAGAGGCCCCCTCACCATCCCTGTCCACACTTGGTCTGATTTCGGCATTCTTGATCAGTTGTTGGTCCTGGTTAATTCCGGACCTGCTTTGTTTTGCTCCTACCCAGGCCTGCTAGTCCAGGTTGTTTATACTTTGCACCTCCCTGTTAATATGGTTCGAGAGCGTCAGAGGTTGCTGAGTCGTTGTGGCACTAGCAGAGGAGGGACCTCGCGATGCCCGGCTGATGAGGAGACCCGTCCACCTTGCCACTGCCCTCACTGTCACTGTTTCTGCCATTGCCCTAGCTCTGTAACTGCCCATCCTATCCGGCCCAGCCAAATCATGGAGGCGAGCTCTCCTGGAACCTTGTATGCTCCCTTCTTTGGCTCCGCTATCTTCTCCTTCAATAGCCACCTGAACCATCTGCGCATAAATGCCCACATCTCCGTCCTGTTCATCGATGAAGCTGTGGACGATGGAAATTCCAGTGCTCCGCCTGAGTGTGCCCCTCCGAGGGATGAGGCCCATGAAGCTAAATTGGCCCAGGTAGACAAAGGGAAAGCTGCAGAATTGTTGAATCCTCCACTGGAAGGAAACTGGCAACAACCTGAAGCAGTCGCGAACACAGCATGCAATGTGCAGGACGAGGAATACTACGGACCTTGTCCAATCATGGAGGAGGAGCCGGAGGAATAGCTCGCTGCATCATCTCAGGTTTTACTGCTCGAAGGTGGTTCTGGTTCTTGGTCTCTTCGGTCAGGTTTCTCTGTCCACCTGTCTCTGGTTTTCTACATGTCGTCTTGTCTATGCATGTCATTCTATCTCAGAGGTATTCTGCCAAAGCTGAAAAGAAGAGTTGGTTATTTTGGGTTCGGCCATCTGTTCTGGGGCTGGACAAAATGTTAGTTAGGTTCTCCCCTGCGTGGGAATTTTTTGGGTCTCAAACGCATGCAACAAGCAGTCTTCCTCCTAGCTACACCTGGTCGATCCACTCTACCATTACCTCTGGCAGAAGGATCCCTCTCTCAGCTTGAATGTAATTGTATCTTGGCTTCATCTACATAAAAGAATAGTTTAATTCAGAAAAGAAAAAAATAAATAAAATAAAATAAAATAAAAATAAATAAAAAAATAAAGAAATAAAAATAAAAATAAAAAAAATAAAAAATAAGAAATAAAAATAAATAAATAAAAATAAAAAAATAAAGAAATAAATAAAGAAATAAAGAAATAAAAATCAACAATGAGGCATGTAACTTAGCTGCAACATTCGTAGTTAGAGGCCCAACTAAACCAACACTACCAAGCTTACTCGTGCTCACAACTTGCAGAACAGCTAAGCTTTGAGAACAAGCACTGAGGTTATAATAGGCTGTAGAAATTCAATCTTGCAAGAGATTGGTGAACAACCTTTATTTGCATCTGTAGAAGTTTAACATACTCAATTATTTCATCTAGCATCGATGCTCTGTCCGTCTGCATATATAACAACAAATTAGCAATCGTTCCACCAATGTAATATCAAGAACAAAATCAAAAGAACTTAAAAAATCACAGTACCTTGGATTCATATTAATCACCAACATTCCACATATGGATTGAAATATAGAATGTGTTTCACACTTTACATGAGTACACAACGGACAAATATTAACAAACCTAGATCGGTTAAAGGACTGTCTTCATCTCCGACCATTAGTGGGTTGCCATTTGATCCCCAATAGTTTTAGGTGTTGGATCGAACAACAGATAGCAAACAACTAGGGCTTTAGGTTGCAGTAGAGGTTATTGCATGGAAAATCGCAGGCGAGGGAGCTCCACTCACACCTACAAGGAAGCTCTGGCCAATAAGGGCAAGAAAGTTCTAGATAAAGGAAGAGATATCGTTGAAGAAGGAAGAAGAAACATGGATGAAGAGGTAGAAGGTACCAAAATAATGGAGAATAACAGCACTAAAGACAAGGAGGAAGATGACAAAAAACAGGGAACAAAAGTCAAAAGACAAAAGGGATCTTGTATACCCAAAGCTGAAATCACACCCAGGGTGGTATTAAATGATCTAGCGTTGCAGGCACACAGGGATCACATGTGCACCTATGAAATAATCTATAAATTGATGGGATTATGGCCTAGGGAAAGAGCTTTGCAAAAATGGATCAAATACCACTGGAAACCCAAAGGCAGCATTGATCTAGATCTTGGGTCCAAGGGTTTCTTTACGGTGGTGTTCAAAAACATTGAAGATAAAGACAAAGTGTTTGAAGGAGGGCCCTACTTCTATGCAGCAGCATGTCTTTATATGAGGCCATGGAAGATGAAATGTGTACTGCAGCGGGAAACTTTTACTTCAGTCTCGGTCTGGGTGAGGCTTTATTCTCTACCTCTTGATTACTAGCAAACTGAATCATTAGCTACCATAGGCAATAAATTAGGTAGATTTGTTAAAGCTTCTGAAGCCACAAGAAGGGGAAAATACACCTCCTTTGCAAGGATTTGTGTGGAGATGGATTTATCGGGAGCTCTTCCGAATGAGGTAATACTGGAGGTCTATGATGAAGATTGGGTACAAGCAGTAGACTACGAGCATATTCCGTTCAGCTGCCTTAGATGTCATGAACATGGGCAGCTTCTCAGAGATTGCCCTCTTAGTAAAGTAGACAACAAGAGAAAAACTAATACAATGAAAGAAACTGATAGTTCTCACAAAGTGGTACAAAAAGGAAAAGGCGGGAAAAAATTGTCGAAACAACAACAAAAGGAAGGACAATAGGTTAATCAGAACTAGTTCCAAGTTCTTGAAGTGGACGGAGAATTAACAGCAAAAGATCAAGCAAGGGAAAGAAGTCCTAAGGAGAAGGAGAAAGAAGAAAATTGGGAACAAACATAGTAGAATGATAAATAGAAAGAAATCATGATGAGTGATACAGAGATGGATCAGGAAATGACCCAAAGTGAGATGGATTTGGAGGACCACGAGCTTCAGAAGATTCTTGACAAAGAACACTTAGATCTGGAGGGTTCTTAATCTAGGGAACAACTTGGGGGGTAGAATTGTTACCTAAAGAAGAGTTAAATAAAATACATTAGTTGTATTTATGGTGAACTCATGCTAAGGGTTTGGAGGGGGTAAAAAACATTGGCAGGTAGAGAAATGAAGGAGTAAAAAGGATAAAAATGACTCCAGGATTAGCACCTAGAAACCCAGGAAAGAAAAGAGGCAGGAAAAAATAGAACAAGATACTGATGCAATGTGGAAAACTCATGATAGATTCAGGTAAGATGAAAGATGTAGCCAACTATTCCTTTACTAATATTTAAATATGAAGTTTACATCTTGGAATATTAAAGATCTAGGCAGTAAAAGGAAACAAAGAATTCTTAGTAATAGAGTGAAACATGAGGCTCCAGATATAATTTTTATCCAGTAAATGAAGTGTTCCATCCAAAAGTTAAGACAAATTCATAGAAAATGGCTCAGTAGATTTGAGTTTCTAGAAGTTAAGTAAGAGAATCCAGTAGTAGGTATTCTCTCTCTCCAGAATCCCCAAAGAATAGGCATAATAGATGATAAGGCATCCAGGAATTATTTACCATTGGTAATTCAGCCTATTGGAGATAGGGAAACCTATCTAGTCACGAATGTTTATAGCCCTCAAAGGATAGATGAAAAACTCCAGATCATAGAATCCCTTGTGGATCTCAGGGATAGACATGCAAGGATAACTTGGATTATGGGAGGGGACTTTAATATGATTAAATCTGTTTCAGAGAAAAAAGGGGGAACCAGAGTTATAAATAAAGATTCTTTGGCCTTTCAAACCTTTATAGATAATATGAAGCTAGTGGATATGGAGACAAACAATGGTTGCTTTACATGGAATAATAAAAGAGGAATAGAGTCTCATGTAGCCTCCAAGTTAGACAGATTCATAATTTTGGAGGACCTTATGCTAATATATAAGGAAATAATAACGAGGGTTCTTCCCTTCAGAGGCTCAGATCACTGACTTGTTCAAATGGAGATTCAGGGCATAGGGACCCCTCATAATAGACCTTTCAGATTTGAGAATATATGGCTCTCACACCCAGATTTTATGAGCAATATTGAAAAATGGTGGGCAAAAGATTTGCAGATTCAAGGAACAAGAATGTTGCTTCTGCACAAAATATTAAAGCACATCAAGATGAGACTAAAATATTGGAAAAATAATGATTTTGGAAACATTTTTGTTGGAAAGAAATATGTTGAAAGCAAAATGCAGGAACTCAACGAAGTCATGATCAAGGAAGGTTTTGATAAAGACAAAAATGATCAAGTCGAGAAACATCATCAAGAATGGGATAACTTTCGTAAACAAGAGGAAATATTTTGGAGACAAAAATCCAGAGTTCAATGGCTAAAAGAGGGAGAATGCAATACCAAATTTTTCCACAGATCCACTATGGCCAATAGAGCTCACAATAGGATCTCTTCAATCAAGAATGAGAATGGGCAGATTCAGCAATCACACGAGGACATAGAAGTTGTTTTGGTCTAACACTTCCGAGGCATAGCTTAGGAAAACAACCTAGAAAGAGAACATTACATTAGGGACGGCCAGTCATATTCCTAAGCTGGTGTCTAAAGAGGACAATTTCAACTTTCATAGATCAGTGATTGAAAAGGAGGTTAGAGAGGACCTGAAAGAAATGCAGAATGGCAAAGAACCAGGCCCTAATGGATTCAATGCTGATTTCTCTAAAGCCTGCTGGAATATTGTTAAACAAGATATTTTGAGGGTTGTAGAGGATTCCAAGGTGAAAAAAACTATCTTGCCGGTGCTCAATACCTCCTTCATATCCTTGATTCCCAAACAGGACAATGCTCAAACACCAGAAAGGTATAGACCCATTTCTTTATGTAATGTGGTCTACAAGATAATATCCAAGGTAGTGGCCAATAGATTCAAACCTTTGCTTCCTTCTCTGGTATCGGGGGAATAGACTAGATATGTAGAATCCAAACAGATTCTGGACAACACCATTCAAGATCATGAGGTGGTTCACTCCTTAACTAGCAAGAGGAAAGCTAGAATGATCATGCAACTAGACATAGCCAAAGCTTATGACAAAGTGAACTGGGCTTACATCAGAAATGTACTTATTGTGTTTGGTTTTGATCATAACTGGGTCAAATGGATCATGGCCCTCGTGACTTTTTCTAGCTTCTTAATTCAGGTGAATGGCACTCCCTCTCAGATTTTTCTTCCTTTAAGAGGCCTTAGACAGGGAGATCAACTCTGAACCTTTCTATTCATCCTCATGATGGAAGGACTCGGTCGATCTATCAAGCATGCTAGAGTAACAGGAAAAATCAGGGGACTTCAACTAATGAAGAATGGATAGGTTATGACTCATCAACAATTTGTAGACGACACCTTGTTACAGGGTATCCCCACAGTCAAGGAGGCTTTAGCGTACAAACAAATTCTGAATGACTTTTGGGCCTTAAGCATGAGACATACGACCAAGGATTAATAAAAGTAAAATATTTTTGGGATCACGCAACCAATTCAGGAAAATGAAGAACATGGAGAAACATAGATTGCAGAGATGAGAGACCCATGAAAACAAAAGCAGAGGCTCTCATGAGAATACTGGAACAAAGGATGATTTTAGTAATTGAGGAGCAGGACCATCTAATATGGGGCAACAATAAAGAATGCATCTTTAATATTAAATAAGTTAAAGGTTTTCTCCTAAAGTACGAATGCCATGCTCCAGATAGAAGTTGGCTAAACCTATGGAGACACCAAGGGTGGATGAGGATCAAACTCTTCATGTAGCTGGCATATCACAAGAAGATATTGAGTTGGGACAATCGCAAGAAAAGGTGTATTCTAGGGCCTTCCAAATTCTAGCTATGTGAAGCCCAAGAGGAGACCATTGAACATCTTCTCAACGGCTGCACTTTCACTTCTAGGTTATGGGATTCCAAAAGACCGACAAGGGAAAAGAGAGTATCATCAACACCCTAAGCAATTGGAGAAGAATTTTTTCATATAATGAAGTTCTTAACTATGCTTGGGCTCTCATGCCAAGATTCATTATATGGAACGTCTGGAAGGAAAGAAACAAGAGAATTTTGAAAAATGAAAAGAACCCATCTCTTCACCTGTTTGAGCAAATATTAAAACAACTTAAGGAAACTGTTCGAACCACAGTGAGAAATCTGCCCAATAATCCTCCCTCAGAGGGTGATAAGATAATTCTCAGGCAGTTAGGTATGCAAAGGCTCATTCCACAAGGCCTGAACAGGAAATTTATCCTAAAGGAAACTAAAAAGGAGTTCTGGCATCCTCCCCCGAAAAGTTTTTTGAAATACAATATAGATGGAGCTTCAACAGGTAACCCGGGACCTATGGGTTTTGGAGGGGTTCTGCGAGATTAAGGTGGGAGCATTCCCTTCCTCTTCCATTGTCATTTCAAAAAAGCTACCAACAATATGGTGGAACTAATGGCTATGGAGCAATGTTTAGATTATCTAAAGTAGGACAATTGCTTAAATGTGGTGATAGAAGCTGACTCTGAGTTAGTCATTAACTCAGTCAAAAGAATCAATTGTGGAATGGAGCCGAAGAAAGTCTCTAATCACTATAGATTAATCCAGGTCTTCTAAAGAATTCAGGGTCACCTTCAGGAACTATGTACGGTAAGATTCAACCACGTATGCAGAAAGGCCAACAAACTGGCCGATATACTGGAAAACGAAGGTGTGAACTGTAAGGAACGTAGAGTTTCAATGGGGTGGCAAGTAATGCCTCAGAGTAGTCTGAAAATTCTCTGTCACACTCAAGCGGAAGAAGATAGAGAAGTGTGAAGAATCAAAACTATAGAAGCAAGATCTCTATGATTTGGTCTTTGTATGTTTCCCTATTTTCGGTCAGGCAAGTCTTTGGAGAGAGGTAGACATCGATCAACCTCAGCAGCATGTGTAAGCCCATCTTCAAAAATCCCTGGCCTTTAGTGGATGGGTTTCTCAAGTTATTGGATGTTAAGTTCAATTTTGGTTTCGGTTTCAGGACGACAGGCTTGTTGGTGAAGTACAGGAATCCGAGCTTATCCAGCAGCCGTATTATTCCTTTTTCCTCTCTTCGAGAGACAAAACCACTCATTGAGGGGTATTTGATTGATCTCTCCCCTCTCAAGCAGGAACCAATTTTCACGATTTGGGAGAAATCCCATATAGCGCTTGACACATGGCGGGGGGTCGGAATGGTAAACCGCCCTCATCGCACACTAAAGATCGATACCATGAAGCAGTGCGATATCACTATCACCCATTAGATTTCAAGGTTTTGATCAATGATCAGGAATGATCGTGTTGTTTTGTGGGGCACGAACTTAATTTAAACGATGGCTTTATTTGATTTCAGGTACAGATGTAGTGTTATCTTTTGTGTTGCTCTCTCTTTAAGATTAGATTTGGTGGATTTCAGGCAGACTACTTTCTCGAGGATTATCTCCCCTGGTGGACCCGAAAACCTTTTATGGTGGGCTATATTTACTCATCGAGTCTGATTCATGAATTAATGAGGTTGCTTGTTTTCATTCCAATATGGAGCCACGTCTATCAGATCGTTGAAGGCGGATTGAACGGTCTTAGCGATTGTTAGTATTCTGAAGGTCTAGTTTCTTTGTTTGTGGGCCCTTGGCCCAGTTTTGAGCCTTTAGCACGGAGCCCAAAACTTTGTGGGGCTATTAATTCGAGGGGCCATGTCACTTTTGGTTTTGCTGTAACTTTTGTACTTTGTTTCTACCGATTCAATTGAATAGAAGGACCAACACAACGGACAAGTAAACAACTACTTATTGCAAATAGTAAACGCAAAATTAGGTTTTCAGGCTAAAAAATTCAAATATTTTAAATTAAAATTAAAATAATTTTTATTCTTATCGATACAAAATAAAGATGGACCCTGTAAACTATAAAAACGGAATTACTTTATTTCAATAATAAAAATAAAGATTGACACTGTTACAACGATATATATATATAATATATATATATATATATATATATATTCAAAAAGATATAACTTCTTATATTTATTGTTAAAATAAAAATGAATATTATTTTTATGTATACTAACTGAAGATTGACCCCGTCAAGCATTAAAAAAATTTGTTTTAATTAATGAAATAATGAAATAAATGTTGACCTATTAACGATAAAGAAAAAAAATATATTTAAAAGAGTATACTTCGTATATTTATTGTTTGAATCATGTGTAGGGAAAGATTAGAAAGTAATATATATATATATATATATATTATATATTATATATAATATATTATATATTAATATATATATATTATTCCACTCCAGCGTAGATAGAACCTAAATTGGTTTATGAGTTTTTTGTTTGTTAATAAAAAAATATTTTCTTAATAATTTTTTAATTTAAATTTATATAATATTTTAAATTAAAAAAAAAATCCATAAATAAAACTCAATTACATACTAACAACTATTTTAAATAATTAATTATAAAAATTTAATTGCAATATTGCAAACATCATTCAACATTGTGTGATAGTTTTTCAAAATATTATCAATTTCATTTTAAAAGTATAACAAAATATATGATATTGGTGCTCTACCCATTCATACATTCCATTATCATATTTATGAGATCGATTAAAGTGAAACATGAGTTTAAAGTTGTTACATGTTTAAAATTTTATTTCACATACAAATTAGTCCTAAATTAATTTATTCTTTTATTTAAAAAAAAAAATAAGCATTAGAAAATCTCTAGTGTTGTTTTAATTTAAAGTTATACTTTAATTCTATATACATATCTTAAATTTCCATTTATCAAATACTAGATTTATTAAATGTATATTACTATATTATCTTTTATATTTTTTCAAAAAAATTCACTTTCAATTAGTTTTGCAATTAAGTTTGTTAATATTCTAGAAAAAATAAACATTAAACAAAATATTTTGAAATAAATAAATAAAAACCATTTTTATGTGGTTTTAAATTCAATTGTGTTTATGTTGTTTTAAATTGAATTGTAAAATATAAAACTTATATTAAAAATTAAAAAAAATATATATATATCTTATTATCCAATTGTCATCATAATTTGCAATTTGTTACAATACATGAACAATACCATGATTATCAATACCACATGCCCAAAAACCATAACTTTAATGAAAATCAAAATATTTTATAAATGTCTTACTTTGATTTTATTTTACAAAAAAATTTAGATTAACACTTAATATTTAGAGTATAACAACTACCCACATTTTATCAGGGATATTTTTAACTTGTAAATAGGGTTTCTTACAATACCATGACCCAATATCATGGCTTATCAATACCATTTCCCAAAAAATCTAGAACTCATTTCAAATCAAAATAATTTATTTTAATTTTATTTCATAACATTTTTATGCTCATTATGTTCGTCACCAAATAGGTAAAAAATCTATGACATTGTGTTTATTGTTAGTTGCGTTTCTTACAAACCATAGGCAAGTACCATGGCTTATCAATACCATTTTCCCAAAAACCAAAATTCATTTCAAAATAAAAATATTTTAATTTAATTTAATTTCATAACATTTTTAAACTCACTAAGTTCCTCACCAAATGGGTTCAAAATCTATAACCTGGTCTATTATATGAGAGATCATATTTTTTTTTTAATTTAAAACAAAATTCATAAAAATAAATTGAAAGTAAATTTTGAAATACATAAACTCAATTCAATTGTAGATAAAAATTGTCTCAAAATATTACGAAGACCTTGTAAAGTTCAATTTTTATATTACAGTACTTTAAATTATATTAAAGTATGCTCAATTTAGATCTAAGTTTTGTATGACGTGACGATTAAAGTCCACTAAGGCTGATGTGGTATATCAAATTTTAAGAAAGAAGTGGCTAATTGGGATGGTTTAAAATTGTATTTTTGCGATAAAAAAAATTAGGCAAAGAAGTGTTTTCAGGTCATTAGCGATTAATTGGGATGGTTTAAAATTGTATTTCTGTGATAAAAAATGAGGGAAATAAGTGTTTTCAGGTCATTGTAGTTTTGTTGACTGAACAAGTTGAGGAGGTTGGTCACGGGGAAAATGATTTTCAAATGAGAGTGGATGTGAATAAGGGTCATAAAATACAAGAGAAAGTACTTTTCATATTCAACTATGTTAGTTTCGAAAAGAAGGCATATTCTCTCGTGCCAAGGTATCTTGGGAATACAACAACGTCTCATTTTAATTCAGAGATCATGAAAATTAGTTCTAGTCCTTGAAATATGCGTTTTCTTCTTAGCACTCATTAAGGCAAATGTAATTATCGTTAGCAACTGTGGCTTTGATAACCTCCTTATAGTATCTTTGTTGGAAATAATACTGAGAGGGGGTGTGGATCAGTATTATCACATCAATAAAACTTTTTCATTTCCATGTTCAGATTCATATATTCTACTTCCACAACTTCTTATGATTCAGTTAGTTGATCCTTAATGAGTGCATTAGAACATTATTAACCATATTAATAGTAAACAAGTGTAGTAAAATAGAACAGATCATCACACATAAGCCACACACATGAACACCATGATATAAGGTGGAAACCCAATGTGGGTGAAAACCACCTGCTGCAAGTCATCTCAATCTTCTTTTTAATAAGAAAATCCTTTTACAATATTTTTGTACTGGTGCAGTCTTATACCAGTACGCAGGCTTCTACCTGCAGAGGGCTACAACTCTCTCTCGTTTTCCAGACTCTCCTGGAAGGGAGCTACAACCCCCTTAGCTCTTGCACTAGCCAAGATACTATCACGTAGGTGCTGGCCTACAGAAGGCTACAACCTTCTCTTTCTTCCAGGGACCACGTTTCATAAATTTTTCAGACTCGATCCATGAACATCAATCAATCATCAAGAATTTCTGCATCAAACAGTCTCCTTTTCACCAATTAGCACTGAATCAAGTAGACACTTCTCTGACAGCTGTATCCAAATCACAATAACTGTAACCACACACCAAATCTAAACCCAGAACAAAAAAATACTATCATTCAAGCTTAAAGATTAAGACCCATCAATAGAACTTATCCTTCTCCTTGCGCTTAGGTTCCTTCTTTATTCAGATCCAGATCTGCACCATAACCCAATCACAGTATTCCAGATCTAGCACTTTATCAGATATTCAATAATTCAGATGATACCTTGCCAAATGATCTCCTTCCTCTTTTATAGCCTTAAGCCTTTCACAATACCACGGACCAAAAACCATAAAAATTCAATACCATGGACCCAATACTTGGGATCAACACTTATGACAAGATACCATGGCCCAAAACCATAGGTTCAAATACCAAGGAATAAATACCATGAACCAACCATAAGATTTCCCATGTGCGTGCGCTTTTCTCTGCATGAAAGTGCGTGAACGTTTCTTTGCATGAAAGTGCGTGAACTTTTCTCTGCATGAAAGGAACTTTTTCTGCATGAAAGTGCGTGAACTTTTTTTCTCTGCATGAAGGGAACTTTTCTCTGCATGAAAGTGTGTGAAATTTTCTCTGCATGAAAGTTGCGTGAACGTTTCTCTGCATCAAATGAACTTTTCTCTGTATGAAAGTGCGTGAACTTTGCTGCACTATAATACTATAATTTATCATCTGAGATGAGTGGGTTGCCATCAAGTACAACATATGTATCATAATGCCAGCATGGAGGCGGTAGGGTAAAAGTCCCCATTAACGTAGGGTCTTTTAGTAGGCCTACTCCGATATTTTGAAGAGAATGAGGGCTTCTATAGATCATCAGAATGCTTCCCGTAACTTGTGAACTGTTGGGGAGAAAGGTTTGTTGGTCGATGATTGTAATTCCTCCTTGTAAAGGAAATTAAATCTTCCTGAATTATGTCGACACAACTATAACCATAGCATATATCCAAGGTGTTACACTGAATTTTGTCACCTTGACTATCTGCAGTATGTGGCCTCATCAATAGCCACATTGTCCTCTTTGTCAAGCCCCATATCTCTGCTCTCCATGTCAAAACTTCAAAGAGAGAGAAAGTCACTTGAAAACATGTTTATCTCTGGGTACGCAGGTTCTCTCTACTTTTCCTGCGTGTACACACTCCAAATACATTAGACCTGCGTAGTAATACGCTCTGTAAGCTAAAGCTAGGGTGCGTACCCCTGTAAAGGTCAAA
>APFE030548429.1:0-14977 GCA_000404065.3 Pinus taeda
AGAAGCCAAGGGAAATTTTCCTATCTCAAGGAAAATATGTGGTGAAGATTCTGAAAATATTTGGTATGGTGGACTGCAAGCCTGTGACTACCTCGAGGATCTTAACTTTCAAAAGTTATATGGCAGTGATGTCGGACCAGATTTGGGAAATGCCTCTGAGTTTCAAAACTGATTCGCATTGATGTTCTTGGTGAACCTCCGTCTGAACATATGTTTTGCAGTTAGCATTGTAAGCTCATATTTGGTTGAGCCTCACTAGATTGGTGCCAAGAATCTTCTGAGATGTCTTCAGGACACAATCTCTTATGGATTGAGATACACTGTCGGAAATATGAAACTGCATGATTATTCAAATGCTGATTAGGCTGGTGGTGTGGAGGATCACTGGAGCAATTTTTAGTGTTGTTTTCCTCTTTGGATTCTCCTTTGATATAATTGATGAGAAGGAAGCAGAAGTCAGTTTCCATAAGCACCGCCAAGACTGGATACATATCTACGAGTATGATCTCGTATGAAGCTACCTGGTTGGGGAAGCTCTTCAGTGAGTTGTTTGAACACATACCACCATGATTCTCTGTAACAACCAAAGGTGGGATTCAATTATTGAGGAATCCCGTATTCTTCAATTGCTCCAGTAGATAGACATCATCTGGGATATGGTAAGTCGATGAGCAAGGAGGCTCCATTGCATTAAGATGATGTACAGGTCGATACACCTTGTCAAAGCCCCAAGGAAAGATCTAATCTATGATTTTCCCAAATGACTTGGAGTTGTCAAGAAACCTTTGTACAAGGGTCTTGCATGTTGTATACATTGAGCTCTAGGAGCTCTAAGGGCTTGTGGTTCTTACTAGAGCAACATACTACCACAGGGTGACTCACCCTCCCCTAGTGGTGCGCACTGGAACAAGATGATTTTCTCTCTTGTGGGACAAGATGATTCACTCTCTTGTGGAACAAGATGATTCGCTCTCCTGTGTAGCAGGATGATTAGTTCTCCTGTGACGCCTAAATTGATGTGTTCTCCATGGCAGCCTGGATTGATGTGTTCTCCATGGAAATTGTAGCAGGATTGATGTGTTCTCCTGTGAGGCATGGATTGGTGTGTTCTCCATGGTGGCCTAGATTGATGTGTTCTCCATGGCGATTGTAGCAAGATTGATGTGTTCTCCTGTGAGGACAGGATTGATTAGTTCTCCTGTCGAGGCATCCTACCCATGCAGTCTGGGACTCATGGGAAGTACCTCTCATCTGGTCAATGAGCAGGGAAATGAAGTTAGGGACCATAGTAGTACTGATTGACACATTGTTGTATCTATCGTACTCCCTACGCTAGGATGACCTCCATTAATCTGGGATCAATGATACTAGTCTGGGACTAGTGGTAGGAGTTGTACCATACTATGACACTGACTTCGAGTTGGTTGAGACTGGTTTGGGACCAATGGTACATACTCTGAGACTGACTTCGTGTCAATGCAGTACTGGTCTTAGACTAGTGAAAGTGGTACATACTATGACACTAACTTCGGGTCGGTTGAGACTGGTATGGGACCAGTGGTACACTCTCTGAGACTGCGATACTAGTCTAGGACTAGTGGTAGGAGTGGTACTTACTATGAAGCTGACTTCAGGTTAGTTGAGACTGGTTTGGGACCAGTGGTACACACTCTGAGACTGACTTTGAGTCAGTGGAGGATGATACTAGTCTGGGACCAGTGGAGTTGTATTCACTATGATGCTGACTTTGAGTTGGTTGAGACTAGTCTGGGACTAGTGTTACATACTCTGAGACTAGCTTTGAGTCAATATGATACATCCTCGATCATTTCTTCTTCTTCATAATTCAGACAAAAGCAGAGCAGAAGAGAACAAAGTAGAATAACGCATAACAGAGCAGAGCAGAAGAGAAAAAAGCAGAGCAACGCATAATAGAGTAGAGCCATACAGATTAGTATAGGGTAGAACAAGACAAAGCAGAATAGGCAGAATAGATTAGAGCAGGGCAATGGTCAAGCTGTATAGGGTAGTGCATTTGATGGATGAATAGTAACGACTGATAGATAGATTACAGATGAAGTTCTCCCTAGTTGAGAGGGAGTGTTAAAATTGGCAACTAGGGAAAAACATCATGTGGGTCATCTTATTCATGGCTGATAATATGTTCATTAGATTCCTCTCATCGAGAGGTGTAGGATTGATATAAAGATCATCCGATTTCGATAATTATTCATGGAAACATGAATTTATTTTGATTATGGAATTATTATCAAGCCGACCTACAACTCATGTAGGCTCAGAAGCCTAATAGTCGCATCTATTCAAAAATCATCATTTGTGTATAAATATAGGAGGAATTTTCCTCATTTGGACTCACTTATCTCATCACGTCTCTCTCTCTCTACTGCGTAGAAAAGTGTCTCTTCTCTACTGCGCAGAAAAGGGTCTCTCCCTCACACATGTGAAGCCAGAAGCTGCCAAAACTGAAGCTACAACTGCAAAAGTAAAGTTTGACCTACGTGGACTAGAAGATCTCCTAATCTAAATTGTGATGTAGGTTCATTTGAACCTCCTCTGAAAGATGCAAATTTTGGTGGTGGAATCAAGTCAATTCGACGAACGGTTTGCAAGATATCGAGTGCCCTAGTTTGAAGCCAGAAGTTGCCGAAACTGAAGCTGCAATTGCAGAAGTAAAGTTCTACCTATGGGGGCTAGAAGATATCTTCATCTAAACTACGCTGTAGGTTCATCTGAACCTCCTCTAAAAGACGCAACTCTTGGTGGTGGAATCAAGTCAATCCGACGGATGGTTTGCAAGATATCGACTGCCCTAGTTTGAAGCCGGAAGCTGCTGAAACTGAAGTTGCAACTGCAGAAGTAAAGTTTGACCTGTGTGAAATAGAAGATCCCCTCATCTGAACTACTCTATAGGTTCATCTGAATCTCCTCTAGAAGCCACAACTTTTGGTGGTGGAATCAAGCCAAACCGGCAGTCGCTTTGTGAGATATCGTCTGCCCTAGTTTGATGATGAAGCCGCTAATGCTGATGCTACTGATCTAGGGTTTTCTACTGCTGATATGAATCAGATTTATTGTACTATTTCTCTCTGCTAAAATATTGAAGATAAAAGAATATTTGATCAAATGGTTTCCCCACACATTGTGGGGTTTTTCCCTAGCTAGCCGCCACATCTTGTGTCTCTTGTCTTGGCTTGTTTTCTGTCAATCATTTAATGTTCTATCTGTACTGTACTTTATGTACATGTGATTGCTGATCTATGGAAAATAATAAGAAAAAGAAGTAAACTGTTATAAGCATAGAACATAGATAAACAACAATTAAAAAATGTTTATCTACAAGTGATACAAAAAGTGTTGATGATGTTGATGTCGTCTTGGCTTTGAAATGCTTGATTTTGTAGCGTCCTTAACTTGATTTCTTTGATTACATGATGTGAAATGTGCTTTCTTGGAAGATTATCTTATCAAGCTGTTGATGTGACACTTTCTGCTTGTGTACTTAATCTTGATTACAGGAGCTTGATTAAGTGTTGTTATACTTAAGCTTGCTTATGTGCATGTAGTTGTTTAAGCATAATACAAAGAGAGCGTTTTGATAATCTGAATGCAAGTCATGCACACACATTCATTACACATGGTGTACCTAAGATCCCCTTATTCAATTTTGGGCAGATCTAGGACACTTCAACACCACACAAAAATTATGTCTTTATTAAGTATTGAAGTACATCAACCTTCACAACATTGTGATTGAAATTTCTCAAACAATGAGAATGCCAAGCTAACAAATTCTTGAAGCAACTTATCTTCAAAAATAAAAGGAACTTTTCAAACCACAAGTTACAACCTTATCACTCCAAAGATTTATAAATCACACCTTATCACTCCAAATTTGTCAAAATATACTCCTTATTTCTCCATTATATATATATATATATATTTGTAATCCACCTTATCCCTCCATTAACTTTAACATCTTTTCTTTTAAAACGGCCATTAAAATAATTTTGATGAAATTCCTTTTTAAAGAAATGAAAAAAGTGAATTTTAAGTTCACTTTAAAATGTGAATGAAACTACTTTTTAAAGCACACAATACTTTACGCAAAACTTAATAGCAGCCATCTTAAGCTTCCATGAAATTATTTCATGTTGTTCACCTTGGTCTTCACACATCCTCAACAGCATGTACGCTTTATTTAATTTGAGACAACAAAAATTTCCATGTATCTTAAGGAAAGTTTGTCCAAGCATTCACAATGTTGGTGATTCCTGCTCCACGGTGGCTACGATGATGCATATTTTAAATTCGGCTATATTCCATATCCTCCACGATGGCTCAAAGTCTGCTGGTTCCTATTGACATCCAATACACTCCAACACTTAAACACTTGCACAGGTTGAAATGAGCTCCAAAATGCAATACACGACTCGGTGGTGGCTTTTTCTATGTGGCTAAGGAGTTTAATCATGTGACTGACCACACCATGGTGATGAGCTTGAGCCGGTTATGCTTGGGCGTCCAGAGGTCCAAAACACAAAGAAATACTGTATATGTTGCTTTCAAATCCATTTCCCTAGGTAAAATTTCAATTGGCATGTTCCTGTCACCAGGTCAAGTAGTAGATCTGAGAGAAAATACTCTAAAAGAAGATCCGCAGGGTAGTTGATTAACGCTCGTCCACTTTGACACTCTGGCATGCACAGGACTCCAGACTCTAGCAATCTTTCTCAGCCTTGTCCATCAGCAAACCTCACTGGATCAAGTCATAAATCACTTGACAGCCTCAGAACAATGCTCCCTCCATCAACATATCTTTCTAGGCAGTGACTCTCTCCTCCTCAAGTGGCTCAACCTCCCTAAGTGCATTCAGTGACCACTGTGTACAAAGGTTCAGAAATTATGACTTCCCCATCTTCCATGTGATGAGCAAAGAAATGGTAGCAACAACAACACAACAAAATAATCGATGAGTAGAGTCACGGTAGATGAAACTTCTCCCTCTACTATGTCTACTCATTGTAACATCTACCAGGCACAGTCAAAGCTTGAAATCTAAGCGGATATTCGATCCTTGATCTTGATCAATACCATACCAAGAAGCAAGAATACGAGTTTAGAATTCAATGTCACACAGATCTCACACAATTCTTATTACACTGACTCAACTCCTTGTAGATCTAGCTTCACGCAGGACGATTTTTTTAACACGTCTTCACATGGTCGAATGCTACAGATTTACAACAGAGACTGCATTTCTGATTTTAATTCTTTATGAGGATTCAATCCAATAGCATATTGATGCTTCTTATGCACACATAGAACACCATGCCATTAAATGCACTACCAATTTTCTCTTCAACTTACGCAGATTCATTCGAAGAAAGTAGGTTCGGTTCATGACGTCTCGAACTCTCACAACACACAACAATTCATAGAAAGTACATAAGTCTCGCTCACCAATACTTCATTTATCCTAGCTCTACAATGTTGTGCGACCCCGGGCCTTGCCTCTGTTATAATAAAGTGCGCTGGAGTCAATGCCCATGTGAGAAATCTCCTCGACACTATGTTGGACCACCGAGTTACTAGAAGATGCACCGAGTTGTCAATGGATTCATTAACATCAATTATGCTCGTCTTGCCTCGAGCTATGATTACCTCTGTTAACACTAATTACCTCTTCTCCCCATGTTGGTTAAATGGACTGAAAATTTGTGTTAGCAACCAATGGATTAAACTGCTCAATTTGGCAAGTATAATTGTAGATCAAATATGTTGATATGGCCGCACCTGCCTTGTCTACTCTTGGTGTCCTCATATCACGTGCATGCCTACCTCCAGATCGACTCATGTAATAGATAGATCAAATATTTGTGCAATGATCTGTCTTCCCTCAATGAAATCACCACTCCAAATCTCGAATGATGAGCAATCTTACATTCTTCAAATAGCACGAATACCATAAATCATTTAGGTAAGAGTGGCATGCTTTTTTAAAGCACAATCAACAACTGATTCTAGCTATTAGCAATCTCCATCAAAATTTTCATGATGGCCCTCGGTGTTGCCATGAGCTTTGTTCAGAAGATTTTCAGTGAGATTGTGTGTGTCACCCCTTGTAGTTAGTATGAAATAAATGCGCACACAACACAAATAAAAAATTCCACACGACGAACAATAACCTATTGCAGATTTCAAGAATTCAACTATAAACCCTAGAGCCTTTGAATGTCTCTCGGGTCAAGGGTTCAAACCTCGGGCATTGGCAAGCATTACAATTTCAGTGCCTTACATAGATCAACTTAGTCATGGTTGACAATCACACCACACCATGGTCACTTAGACATAACCTTTAACATTCGATGAGAAATAACGCTCCACCTTCCTTCCATGGAAAATTACCACAAAATCATTCAGGCTCTAAGAACTATAAAGCTCTAATACCACATGAAGGACATTCAATTAACTAATAAAACACTCGTAAAGTAAACAACAGACATATACACAATCAGACATGGCAGAAAAGGCCTCAGCCTCACTATATTCCTCACATTCGCAATGTAATCCAATATTTATGATACATATAAATACATGAGCAAGTTGTCTCAAGATAGTGCGTCTATCTTGAACAAACTTGGTTGAGATACATTCTCAACAAAACACTAATCTAGGAGAACTAGTTGGAGAGAATCTCTCATCCTACCTAAACTCTCAAGTTTGAGGAACTAACTCCTAATTCTCAAGATTTGATTTATTTAATTATAATTTTGGATTTATAATTGTTTTATTATGAGAGTGAGGCTAACACGGTTTAGTAATGTGGTTATGTGGCCAAGAATCATGTTTGAATATGAAAATATCTATTTCTCTATCACCTCAGTAACAATTTGGCAGTTCAATACTTAGTTTGGTACCAGTTTAGCAATTTGGTACTTAAATCTGCACCTGCACGAAAGGAGAAAAAAGTCAAAATTATAAAATATGTTTTTGTTCCTTAAAGCATGACATATTATGTGCCACATGGGGTTAATATGTTGGTACAACCATTGGAATATACCTATATCACACGTGTGGGATCCTAGTACATGATTTAAGCTATGATAAAAAATAGGTAACAATTTTGAAATTGCCATCTTTTGCCTCGATTTACATGCATATGGTGGCGAATCTCAAGAATTTGAGAAACAATTTTTTTCAAGACATATCAATTTACTTGTATCCCAAACAGTTTCCAAAAATTAAATACTATTTCAAAGTTACAGTTGGTTCTTCGAAACAGTTTTGTACAAAAGTTCTGCAAAACACAGACAAACAAAAGTATTCAAATAGTCAACTTCATGCATGATTTTCGAGGCCATGGAATAGAATTGGGAAATTATAAGAGATTTTTTTTTGATAATATGCAAAAACATACTCCATAGAAACAAATTTCCAAAATACATCATGGTTGAGAAGATATGGTTGGTTCTTTAACACCAATTTCTATAAAATTACAAAAAACTAGATTTTTGAGATTTTCCTCTAAAGTTGTAAATTTATTTATGAGTTTAGAAGATTCGATCTTATCCTTACCCACTAGTTTTAGTGTATAAATAAGACCTGACATGTCTAAGGAAGAGGATCATGAGTTTGTAATTGAATATTTTGTGAGGGAGAGAAATCATCATTTGGAATTCTTTGCAAATGTAATTTTGGTTGAAGGTTAATAAAAGTCACAGTTTATGATTCACTGAGTTTCTAAAGCATTTAATCCTGTGAGTTCTTAGCTACCTTGGTGGTTTCAGAAAGGTCCTATTGATCCATCTTGGTAAGCTATTGTACATGATTTGTTTAGATTTCTTGTTTTTGTACTTGTTCTATTATGTGTGCTAATATAGTTTTCTGATTTGGTACCTATGTTACAGTCAAGTTCATACAATGAAAGCACAATGTCGAATGTTTATGGTTAATAATATTTTTATATATGTGATGAAGTTATTCTCTTATATGATTTATCTTGTGTGAATTTAATAGGTGTGCAGTGCACCAGGTTTCTTAGGCCATTACAAGTAGCGCACTTTAGGGTAGTTTTATAGATTTATTGAGATTTGTTTATTGAATTTCTAGAATTATTTCCTTTCCAATCCCTTGTAGAATTGCTTTGAGATTTATGTTTCAAGTGTGTTGCTACAAGAACAATTCAAGGTTCCATATTTCATACTTCATGAGCTAGTAAATCAAAAGTCCTGAAATGATTTAGTTAATTTGTAGAAACAGAGTAGTGTCTAGATTGTATGTTATTCATTGGATTTATTTCCTTGAGTAGTGTTATTTAGTTTTGAAGGGTATGTGAACAATAGAATAGGGAGATTCAGTTTCTACTTTGATTGAAGTATTGACCTCTGAACCTATTTTACATTATATTTTAGATTTAAGAATGTGACTAGTGCTTGGTTAATTTATTATTTAATATACTTAGAATAAAATTTATTTTCAAGATTTCAAAGTTAATTTTGTATTCTCAACTCGAGAAACTTAGGCTCTAATCCTTCATTTCATTTGCTTGCATCTCTAAATCTTACGATGCCGGATTGATGATTATATGTTGGAACTAGAATACATATAATTTTGCCAACCTTTTTAGAGTAGTTTCCAGGGAGGTGCTAAAGGGATTAGAGCATAGTATATTTCACAAGTTTTCTACATGATCTTATTTGAAGGGAAACTAGAGGGTAGAGAAAGACAGTAAGACATGAGTGAAGAGCCACACATCTGCTTTGGTTTGGGGTTTCTCCAAAGTCTGGTTGTCTCTAATCAATTTTCTAGTTTCTTTTTCATATGCATAGAATTAAATGTAGGATCCAAAGCCTCATTTTTCTTTATTTTTCTTTTCAAGTGTGTTTTCCTTTAGATTGATTCATGAAAACGAGATAATCCTAACTTGTGTGAATATATAACTTCATGAAATCAAGATCCTAGTATCATGGTGGTGCTTCGAGTATATGATTGGTTTTCTTGCATTTGTTTTCTTATTATTTATTTAGGATTTTAAATAATAATTCCATACACTTATCCATGTGTAGGATATGAATTAGGAACCAATAAATAAATATTTAAGGACAATCAAGATTTTGGGAGAACTCTCTCAAATCCTAGTAGTCGCTAGGATCTTTTCTTCTGAGGAAAAACAAATCTGGATGTTGGGATGGGGTCCCCTAGGTCACGTTTTGGGACAAAAGCCCAATTTATGTTGTATAAAGATGTAAATTATCCACAAATTGTGGCCACGGAGCGCGTAGATAATTAAAGAGTCAAAAAGGATTTTACCCTGGTTTATGTAAGTTAAGTCGGCTTTTTGAAGATCTACCCATGGTCCATGGACCATGGGATTGTATAAATAGGTGTGCCTTAGGGATGTCTAAGGCAAGCAACAAGTTTGGTCTATGGAAAGAGTCTAGAGAATTAGCGCACAGAGTAAGAAGGAAGGCTCTGCAGCTATGTGTGTAGAGGCCTAGAGTAGAGTCCATAGCTGAGTGCGCAGACCCCTGCAGCTGAGTGCATAGGGAAGTCTTGAGTCTATAAGGATCCATTGAATATCAATAAAGAATATTATTATAGAAATTCTTGTGCTTCATCTATTTACTTCTGTTATGTATGAATGCGATTTATGTTGTGATGAATGATGGGTTTATGAGATAATGTTGTATTAATGCACGACTTTACCTAATCTATATTTTTATATGAACGCAATTGATGTTAGGGGTTTACGCAAAGATTATATCATTGTATGTTAGCATTATCGAACACTTAAGAAAATCTGAGTAAACTTTGGGTCAAGAATAATCTTGGATGTACGTAAGTAGTTAGTTCACCTGTTTAGGGTATGAAAAAGCTAGTCGTAGACCTTCGTGGAGGTCTAGAGGTTGATTAAAGGGAGTTCCATTGATAATCCATTAGGACTTATCGATCTACACGAAGACAGATTTAGGGCACAAAATGACATCACACTGATCTCTAGGTGCAGAAACTTGGTTCTAGAATCCCCCCATACTGCTTCAAGTGAGATTTCATTTCATGCTCCACGGATTGATGCCAAAAGGGCCAGTAGTGTAGGGATTTGTTTGGCACAACTAACTCTAAACCTGGGTTAGTACCCACTAAGCCAAAAAATGGTTCTATTGCTGGGACTGGGATCTGCATAAAGGGATGTGTGATGTTGCATCACTGGAATCCAACAAACAAACAAATTGAGAAGTGGTTGGATAGAAATATCCATGAATTCATGGCAAAAGAAAACAAAAATCACGCCTGGCAAAAGAAGAGTGGTTGGACAAATATTTATACACAGAAATACATGAAATTTTCTTCTGCACCTTCCCAATCGAACTATATGAGTGGATTGCCAAATTGGCAGACAACAAAGGAAGGTGGAGGCTTAACGGTCTGATAGTGTGGACCCCGGAGCTCATGCGATGGTTGGAAGCTTTTGAATATAAGATCACTCGCGCCGTTGATCACTAGCTTGATCGAGTCATCGAAGGATTTGTTATAGAGTTTTCAATCAACACTTTAGCCAGTTACAGTGAAGCAGAGCGACACTCCTTCAAAGGACTGTGAGGTAAGTACTTGAGATCTTTGAATACTTGGATTAAGATGCCCTTGTGTGAAAAGCGGGTTATGCCATTACCTTGATGTTTGGAGCTACGCGAAGTGGATGAATCTTTATAAATTAGGAGAGAGCAAGCCTTAAAACACAACCCATTGATAGAACCTCCTCCGAGTGATGACGAGGGATCAGTATAGGCCTCACTGCGAATCGTTGTATAGTTGATAAAGCAAGGTTTTCTATGAATACCTCATCCTCCCACACCACCTCCACCTTCACAACAAAAACCTTCACCCACACCACCACCACCTCCGTCACAGTTCAACAAGTCAAATACCATGAAGTTGCCCATTTTCAAGGGCTTGGGAAGTGAGGAATTGGATCAGTTTTGGTTCATTACGAAGGCTGCATGGACGGCAAAGAATATTACAAACGATCATATAAAGAAGGCGCAATTGGTTTCTTCTCTACAAGATCATGCATTGACATGGTACATTAAGTATTGCACCGATAACCCGTTCGCATCATTAGCAGACACTCAAACAACTTTGAACAAAGAATTCAGTAAGCCCAAGTCTAAATCCCAATCAGTCATTGGATTCAAGGAAATCATGATGAGGCTCAGTGAAACGCCCTAGGAATTAGATCAAAGAATGAAGTGCCAGATCCATGAAGCTAATATGAATCTCATAGATAGTAAGCACTGTGAGTGGTTTGTAGCCTCGCCCCTACCCCACCTAAGGGTTTCTTTGTCACATAAAAAGATAGGAACTCAAGTGGAAGTGCTGGAGATGGCAATGAGATTACATGAGACATCTATCTAGGATGTGTCGTTGGGAGTTCAACACATTCATGCGGAGTTATAAAACCTCTCCTTGGAGTTGTAGATCTTGAAAAAGGAAAAGGCAACTGGGTCGGAGGTGCACGAAGAAGTTTGGTGCCTAAAGTACAAAAGCCAGGGGCATGGTAAAGATCACTGCCCTGTTTTCAAGAATTATATTACAGGGGGAGGGTCAATACCCTTGAGGTAGGAGGCTGCCACAAGACCAAGTACAGGGCCAGCACTGTGGTGCTATTTGTCAGGTAGTTGGAAAACATGTAACAAACAATTGTCACTTGTTGCAAAAATTTGTACAGACATCGCAACAGTTATTCTACAATTTCTGTAAATCGGTCGGCCACCATGAGTGTACCTGTCGTAGCTATGAATTGACGATGGAAAGGATGCCTACGTATCAAATGCAAGAAGAAACGCGACCTCTAGATCAAGGTGTCAGGGGAGTGTGTGAAGGATATCAGGGGCGTGGATTAGAATAAGGAGAAGGAGGACCTGGTAGAGGTTCAGGGTGAGTTATTTACAGCTATAATTGCAGAGTGCCAGGACACTACACGTGGGAGTGTACGATCCAGACATGTATGTCATGATGGTATTTTACTTAGTTTAACCATGCTATAGAAGAATACCCTATATTGATAGTTAAGATGTAGGAGAAGAAGGCGCAACCTCAACAACCTACCCAAAATTTACATATGATGAGGGTTGAGCCCCACAAGGAGGATCCCAATGTGAATATTATGTTGTGAAGTGGAATGATGACTGGTGATGATAAAGGGAAACAACCTGACGAAAGTGGATGGGTCCGAAAGGCTCCAAAAAAAGAGGTTGGGTTTGATCTAGAGCACGTGAAGGAAACATTAATGGAAGCAAAGAAAATATTTGCTGAGGCCTCTACCTCAGGAAGTTAGGACAAGCTATCTGAAGAGGTTAACCCCTTCATGCTTACTACTTTATTAGAGACTTGTATGAAGTTGTTGCACGATAGCAAGGTTGTAAAAGGGCTACAAGAACTAATAAATAAGTGTACTGGTAAGGAAGGTTCTCCTGAAGGATATGGCGTAGTCAGAAAAATAGGCAAACACAAGACGAGAACAGGGCACGAGATGAGACTCACGGCTCAAATAGGAGACTATGAGATGGACCAAGTTATTTTGGATTTGGCGTCGGATGCGAACATTTTGCCTAAACAAACATGGGAAAGGATGGGAAGACCTACGTCACAATGGTCTCTGATTCAATTGAGGATGGAAAACCAACCAAAGATGATCCCTATGGGGCAATTGCATGGGGTCACCATAGATATAGAAGGTGCGAGCACGCTAGATGATTTTGAAGTGATAGAGATTGTGGATGAAAACAATCCATACCTCGCACTCCTGGGAATTGATTGGGCTATTGACATGAATGGAGTAATCAATTTGAATAAGTGGACAATGTCATTTGAAAGGAAATTGCTTTGCGTTGTAGTCTGATTGGACTCTATAAAAGGACCGCGCTATACTGAACCGGTCCACAATTATGAGGAAAGTGACAATGATTTGGACTAGATCTATAAGATAACAACACTAGATCAATACTGGGTTAATTTGGTAGCTGAGGATAAATTGCATGGGACCACAAAAGTTCCTGTACATCATATTCATATGAAGAGTTGGACCATTGGCAGAATAGGTTGCATGAAGTATCTATGTTGCGCTGCAATATGATGACTATGTCGTTGCATAATAACAATAGTGGGCTTCTATGGGGCACAATAGTAACAATATGGGCACTACATGGGTACATCAATATAATAAGGGGTTGTACTAATAACAATAAGGGGTTACACTAATAGTATAAGGGCCTAACATGCCCCTCTCCTTCAAAAAGTGTTGTCCTCAACGCTTGAGTAGTTCTTGATGCTTCTATATAAAATTCTTGTCCTCCCATGTGGAATCTTCAGCGGGTAAGTTCTTCCACTTGATGAGATACTCTGAAATTGATCGATTTTGTAGTTGTCGAGTTCTTGTTTCTGTAACTGCTCCAGGTTCCAATATGATTTTTCCTTACTCTTCAAGTTTTGGGAATATTGTTTGAATAGGGATCTTCTACAACTTTTGAATGAGTGGCCATACTTCTTCGTCCTTCTTCCATTCGTCTCTTGTTTCGTTTATCCAATCTGGTTGGATAATAGAAATAGCACAAAACAATGTTTCCACATCCTCATCCTTTCTTGAGAGTGCATTTGCAATAAAATTTTTCTTCCCTTTTCTATAGATGATGTCAAAGTCATAACCCAACATATTTGTCACCCATTTTGTTTGGTCTTCTAAAGATAATAGCTGTTCTAAAAACTATTTAAGACTATCATGATCCATTTTTACCTTGAAGTGTCTTCCCATTCGGTAATGTCGCCATTTCTTAAGTGCAAATAGTATTGCCAACATTTTCTTCTCATAAATAGATTACTTGAGATGTAGCAATAAAAATACCCAATCACCTACATCAAAACATTTTTCACTATGATGTTGATCTACCTTTTGTTTCATTCGATTTTGCATGAAAGTGGTGTTATCCATTAAAAGTTGGAGAACTTGTTGTTGATGCTCGATGTGATCATTCACTGCTTGAACCTTTTTCTTCTTGATATGTCCTTCTATATTTAGAGATTGAGGAGTGGTAATTTCTTCCAATCCTTTACAAGATATGGTCGGATTCATTTCTTGATTTGATGCTCGATGTGATCATTCACTGCTTGAACCTTTTTCTTCTTGATATGTCCTTCTATATTTAGAGATTGAGGAGTGGTAATTTCTTCCAATCCTTTACAAGATATGGTCGGATTCATTTCTTGATGCTCGATGTGATCTTTCACTTCTTGAACATTTTTCTTCTCGATATGCCCTTCTATCTTGATAGTTTGAGGAGTGGTAATTCAGAACAATGAATTACAAGATATGGTTGGATTCATTTCTTCTTTCTCGATGTGATCTTTCACTTCTTGGACATTTTTCTTCTTGATATGTCCTTCTATCTTAAGAGTTTGAGGAGTGGTAATTCTTGCCAATGCTTTACAAGATATGGTCTGATTCATTTCTTCTTTCTTTGGGGTTGGGTCCTGGTGTATATCCTATTCTTTTGATGTTTATTGATCCTTTTCTTCCTCCTCTTCATACTCTATGTAAAATAATTTCTTCTCAACACACTTATGACTTTTAGTGCATTTGCTATCACAATTGTAACAAAGCCCTTTTTCTCTTTTTTCTTCCAATTGTTGTGGTGTAACCCTTGTAGGTTGTGGAAGGCTAGGAGAAACAACACTTCCATCTTTATAGATGTGAGGGGTAGACTTCCTTGTTGCCATAATTTTACTTTCCACTATGTCACAAAGCCCTTTTACTCTTTCCAATTGTTGTGGTGTTGCTCTAAAGAAGGTGTTGCTCTTTGTATCCTCATAATGTGCTATCATTTCCTCCATGAAAACTGACCACATAACAAGTTGTTTATGAGAAAAAAGCCCTTCATACCATAAAAATTGATCCAGTTCTAAA
>APFE030548446.1:0-26961 GCA_000404065.3 Pinus taeda
ATCGCGTCCAAAACCATGGACCGAAAACCATAGGTAGGTTCGCCCAACCTAATATAGGGTCCAAAAAAAAATTTCTCGGGGCACTGCCCCGCCCCCCTCAAACCCCCCGGATAGGGGGGGCTACCGACCCCCTCGCTGCGCAATCGACGCAATGAAAGGGGGGCTCCACCCCTCCTCTAACCCCCCGGTTCACTACGTAGGTTAGTCGTGGAAAGAATATAACACAACCCAACAGCCGATGCATCACCTCTGGGTAGCCGCTGAAGGATCTGCGCAAAATTATCCATCATCGCGTTCCTTTGCCGCTCGAGGGCTTCTTCGAGCAAGATTTTGATAGGATCTCCTACCCCCTCGTCTTTCTTCTCATCCGCCATGGGAGGCCGTCGGGATTTTCGAGGCTGGTCTTGCAAAGGTTCAACCAGTTCAAGCCCTAACTCCTTACCTCGTTGGGGACATGCAAAGAAAACAGAGAAAAAGCAGACCGCTCTGATACCACTGATCCAGATTTAAACAAGAACGCAATAAAATACAGAGATAACAATATACACAAAGATGCAGTAGAAATAATGTTTCATTTCATTAATGGAAAATACCGAAATATGCTTACAAATAGAAATAAACTAGCTAGGGCGATGGTAGCTTATCTCTGAGAAGAGATGTGGTGGCTACATGCCTCTGAACTGTTCCTAACTGTGTTACAATGAGGCTCGAAGGCCTATTTATTGTTGAGAAACGATGGAACGCCAAATTGTGGGCCCCGTTTTGGGTAAATTGGTACATCAATTTCCCAAGGTCATAACTTTGGCATACGATCTCCGTTTGACGCGTATGATAGCTCGTTAGAAAGATCTATCTGAGAACTACCACTTTTGGAACGGGCAACATCGGTCCATGACCCATGTTGCCCCCGGATTCCCCAAAAAACGTCGTTTAGGGCCTCAAAACGGCTCCGGAAGTTCAGGACCCGAAAAACTGCTAAAAATAGTAAGTTGTGCTACAATTAAGGAAACTGAAAAAGCTGAAAGAGGAAATTGTGGGGGTCCAAATGGGATAGGTGGGTGGCCACCAACATCCACCTGGATCAGCAAATCACATGCACAACTATAGTCACAATTGACCGTTGTCTTGCCCTTTCACTCACCTCTAACACTTGTCTCCACTGAACTGTCCATGCACTGAGTTAACTGATGTATTCTACAGTTGCTTTATGAGTTAATAATTAGTGAATTAATTAATAATTAATTCACACCACTCATCACTTAGTCTATTGATTAGTTAGACTAAATACAACTAGTTCAACTAAGTCAAACTAAACACAACTCCATTAACTGCTCATCCAACTCCACAGAACTCAATCGTTGAAGTCCTAATTGAAGTCCTCCATGCAATAGCTCAAGTAACCCATAAGAAACATGTATTTCCTTCTGGCAGTTGCATGTGCCACATCCGTAGCTCGAACTGAAGTGCTAAAAGAGGATAAGTTAATGTTTATAGTCCAAATATTATTAAGAGCTAATAATATTCGACTGTTCTATTTTTAGACTGGCAGTCTAAAAATAGACTCCGCCCATTTGTCTAAAAATAGAAGTCCATCTATTTTTACCAACATGACCAATCATCCATAAATAGCATCCTGCAACTCATAGACCATGATCCATATGTCTAAAAATAGACTTTGCGCCAAAAATAGCCTGCGGGACCACTTAGTGAAGGCGACTTCTTTTCACTAAGCTCCATCATCTTGTTGCATTTTCAACAATATCTTCACTAATAAATTTATTTGCTCCAAAATAATTCCACCCAACAAGAGAAATTCAGCGCAACAAGAGAAATTTGGCATGAGAAGATAATTTTGGCCCAACGAAATAATCTCAGTCCAGAAAGATAAATTTGGCCTAGCAAAATAATTTTGGCCCAACAAACAAATATTACTCCATTCATTATGTCTCTTCGACGCTTTTCAACAAATAGGTTAAGAAATTAACCCACGAACAATAATAGCTTGTTTCTTCGACAAAATATATTTTACTTCAACAAAATCATAGCTCCAACAAATAGAAGAATTTAATCTTGCTTCCTCCATAAATAATTATATTTTGCCACTTCCAAAATAAACCCTTGAACAATCTGCAATTAAAAACCCTTACGTTGGTAGGAAGACCAACTTTGATACAAATATAATGTCTTAAATACAAGTTTTGCATAAAATTCTTTAGAAAAATAAGCCATTAATTTAAATAAAAATTTGCACACATTTAACCATAAATTAACGACAAAACTAGAATATACGATCTGCAACTTAAGAATAAACAAGACCAAATATGCAGAAGAACCACCATTATTTTATTAATTATAGATAGTACATGCAAATATCCAAAAACTCATACCTAAAACTCATACAAGAAAAAATCCAAAAAGCGACAGAAATGCAGCACAAGGCATGGGAAGCGAGCTTACCCCAAAACAGTTGAGCTGAATGTGTCAACTACTCCTAAATGTGATGTGGGATATCAGAGCTACAAGGTTGATGTGAGGAATGAGCTCTGCAGCGTCCGGTTGATGAGTTTTGATAACATCAAGGTTGTGACGTGCATACCACAAATCTAGGGGAAGAGACACTTGGAAGGAGGTTTTTGAATTACTCCTTGCATGTAACCTCCAACTACTAAACATAGATCCTTGAAACAAGGGATGCCTTTGCATGTTACCTTCGGAGAAGTAGCCTATGCATGTAAGTCTATTTTTCTCGGTCCCAAAGGGAATAGCCAACTCAGCTGCACATGCAAGCGAATGCTTGACTGCAGAGAGAAATGTGCATTTATGACTGTCAACTGGGCTAACTGCCCAAGGCGATTATGCAATTTCTAGGCAGAGCAGCTGACTGCTGCCCATATTTGCGCAAATCCTGGGCTGAACAACCTGTTGATGGAAAAATTTGCGCAAATCCTACTGGGAGGGTTGGCTGGCAGGATTGCGCTATCCTGGAGCCCAGCAGGCTGTCAAAAGGAATTGCACAATTCCTAGAGGGAAGATTGGTTGCCCTCCAGAAATGCACAAATTTCATTGGGAAGTTGCTCAGCCTGTAGCTGGGCCAAGTCTAGGTGAGCAGCCTGTGAAGGGAAAATATCAAACTTTGATCAACAAGCTACCTTTGAGCAAGAAAGACACTAAAACTTGAGGACTTGATGAAGCAAGGCAAGCTGCTGTGAATGTTGGTAAGAAGGCTCCAAAACGGGCTAAGGGAAACTTTTGTAGGGTGGTTGTAGCCGCTACAACACATAGTAAAAGTAACATGACATAGTAAAAGTTCAATTAACTTGTATATAAATATATATTTTTAACATTAATCAAATATACAATTTCAATGTCTTACCATGTAAGTTGCATCCTTAAGTTTTCTTTTCCCTTGAAGCTTATTAATAACATTGCAAATTGTGTGTTTGAATGAAATGTCACAAATCTCCAAAGTGGTGATGTTGTGACTTCTTGAAACCCAGTAACCACTTTATTAAAAGCTTAATAAGTATAAACCTCACTATCATATCCAATGTCTAGGAAATTGAAACCATGAGGAATGTCTACAATAACCAATGCATATCCTTTTAGGTATGAGTTTTGCAATGTCTTCACAATCACCTTGTATTATTTTATATTAGATAGTGTCCAACCCATTCCAAATGATTCGAGTAAGAGTAGGATCAAGTTCAACATTCCTAAGACATTGCTTTCTCAACCTTTCCAACTTAATTTTTCCAATAAGGCTTTTGAAAGTGTTTGGTACTCCATCTGCATCATTCTTTGACATCTTTAATGGAATAAACAAATATATCTATAAGTAAAAAAATAAAATAAAAATTACATATGAATAAAATGAATATAAAAATCAACATACGTTTCTGAATGCAAGATAAAAATCTTTTAAGTGTTGTTGTAGAACTTGATTCTGTGTAGTTGCATACAACATCATCCCAACCCTCTTCATTCAACATTTTAACCATGTGTTCTTATGTTTTCATATAAATCTTATGACTAAATAAATTAAGTAAAAATTGTTAATATAGTGATATGTATAACAAATACTACAAATAATAATATGTTATATTTAAAAGAAAATTATAATCCAAGAAAACATAAAAATAATTCAACTTACTTTTGAAATTCCAAGCACATTTCGTTCAATGCCAATTCACCTCACTTCACACGACATAGTGTTGATTTGACTAGTTTGTCATCCTTCACTCCTTGCAGTGTTCTCCCAGGTGTGATAGTCATATCATATCGAAGTTGCTTCACTTAAGGACATGTCTTATTTTTGGTACATATTATGGATTTAGACTTTTTAACCTATTAATTTTTTATGGCAATATTCTCCCACATGTCGAAAATATCATCAATCAATTCCTATATTTCCCAAGTTCTAAATGTGAAATAGAAATCTTATCCATGCCTCTTAATAAATTTGAATTTACTTTACCACCTTTTGATTTGATTTTTGCCTCAATTTGATAGCCTATTTCCATACAACATTCCTTCTAAAAGCTTAAACTGAATTTTGTCTTATTCGCACCACATTGTTCTACAAATTCATTATGAATAAATTTGACCCTTGGGATGAAATTCATAGACATTCTATACTCATTATCTACATTATGATCCCATGCCAATAACTTTGTCTTTGTTTCTATTAAACCAACATAAAAGATGCATTTCATTGTTTCAAAAAAGGGTTATTGAGATATTCCTTGATCAATTTTCTTTTGGCCTTTTCTAAATGGTTCCCTCCAATTACATAATATTTTTATTCAAAACATCGTGTCCTATCAAATGTCTCTTTGTTGGGAACTTAATTTGGATCAACAAGAACAACATAATCCACCACATATGCATATGGATTGTATTTGAATAATGTTTCAAATTATGGAAATGCATGTGATGTGCCTTTGTAATTTGATTTTGAGATTGTCCTTCATTTGGCCTATATAATTAGCTCACATTAAGTTGAAATGTTTTTCCACCATTAATTAATTTATTCTTCATCAAGTGATCTCTAATTGCATTTTTTTTTTGTTTTAATAATGTCATCCTTTAAATCAGCACCTGGTGTTATGATTTCTTTGTTGCCTTTAGAACTTTCACTTTGCTTTTCACAGTTGCCCATGATTTTTACAGGTTGACCAACTTTTGATTTCTCCTTCTTACCGGTTAACATATATTCTTCTACATTAACAATCTCATCATCATCAACTGGAACAAAGACATTCGTGGCCATTTTTCTTTTTGGTGTTTTATTTTTTTCTCCTTTTGAACAACAGTTCTAATATCCTCCTCACTAATGATAACATATTTCTCAGCTTCAACTTCTATTTCCAAATCTTCAAAAGCAAGATATTTAGCTTTACTAGATTGACCCACCTTAGGGATTCCTTGATGATCCCATGTATGTACTATTGCAATGTCATGAATTATTGCTCTTTGATTCCTTCTCCTTTCATCGTTTGTTTCTGTATGGAAGTTGTTGATTACATTCATAATATTTGGCTCTAGATAATAAATACCCTCCAACATGATTGAAAGACTCTTAACAAAATCTTATCAAATAAAATACAATATGTCAATGATCAATCATTTATAAAAAAAATTAATGATCCTTACAATAATGCATAAAACATAAATATAAATAAGCATACTTATAATGTTATTTAAAATGTTGTTTGTGATTTATTCACCCAATTGTGTAGATTCTTCAAATGTGTCATACTTGACCTTGAGAGACGATATTTAACATTTTCATGTGTCTTGGGCAATTTTGCAAGAACATAAACAGTGTCTGCATTCGGCACCAAACATAGGTCTCGTATTCTGTCCATTGCCTCACATGGTTCGCCAAAGTTAATCATACTACAATATAGATAGATATGTGTACTATCATCGCTTTAAATATATTTAACATGCCATGTAAATTTAAATAATCTTGAAAGTACTTAATGAGCTAGTTGCTTGACTTTAACGATGTTTCTAAGTTCAGGTATGTTCAACAGTGTTCATAGAGCGTCCAACTGCAACTTTAGATGATGGAATTGTTGTCCTTCTTCCAAAAACATTCATAGAGACCTTCTTTGATGCCATCTCCTATAGTATATATATATAAATAAAACTTAAATTAATTTTTTTTTAAATTGGGGGTCGAGGCTTGCGAGTAGGTCTGGACCAAGCAGTCGATTCTAGAATCGACCCCTTGGCCTAGCGGGGGGCAAAAGACTGTGGACCTTCGGTCCCTTTTAAAAAATAAAAAATAAAATAGCTAATGTTTACAAAAAAAAAAAAAAAAAAAATAATTAAAACAAAAATGTTTTTGAAAAACAATACTTATATTGTTTAGAAAACAATTAACCAATGTATATGGTTTAAAAAATATATATATATTTTTTTTGTTTTGCATTTTGAAAAAAAAAAACTGTAACTTTTTTACCTTTTTTTTTTTTTTTTTTTTTTTTTTTTTTTTTTTTTTTTTTTTGCGTGCAAGAATTAAAATGCACCCCAAGCCAAATTAAATAAATAAATAAATTAACACCTATTTTTTCATTTCAAAGCCCTAAAAATATACAAATTTTCTCCTAAAAATCCTACAAATTTGATCTTTTTTGTTTTTTTTTCGTTATAAAAATATAAAAAATAGAGTTTTTTATGTGGTATTTCCCATAAAATATGATCGTGCAAAAAACAACTTCGAAAAAAAACAGTAAAAAAGAATAATTTTGGAGCATAAAGACCATAAAACAACAAATTTTCCCTAAATTCCTCTTTAAATAGTCAAAATAGAAGGAAAATTAACCTTTCAAATACGAAAAACTCTCGTTGAACGTGTTATCGATGACAATGCAACTCCTCCGCAAAATTGCTCCAAACTTTTTAAAAAAACCGAGAAGAGTTGATGTGATGCAGGTGCATGCACTCAGACGGAAAAAGCTTGTTGTTCCTATGTTTTTCCAGTTAAAGAAATAGGAAAAAAATAATAATAAGAACACTTGCCATCTTTTCTTTAAAAAGTAGGATTAGCATTGATAATAAGACTTGCTAATTTGTAAAAGTCATTGTGTAAAAAAGGAAAAATCTTGCTTTTTCTAGGAGATAAGGTCTCATCTATCCTTATGTACATATCCATTATTATTATAAATGAATGAAGCAGCTACAGCTCTCATTAGAGAGGGAGGCAGCGTCAAAGCATAGTTTCAAAACCTCTATGGCATTTTAGTGCAATGGATTTTTATGATACTACGCATGTGTCCCATAATTAATTGACTGTGTTTTGGTCCAGCCCTTTTTAACAACACTATTGCGCCTATGAATTCTATTTTGTTAATGGCAGAGGAATCCTCTGTTTGCGCAGAGGAAGCATGAACATTCATAAAGGAACCTAGAGAGGCTGCGCAAAAGTTATCTGATCAGTCAAGGCTATTCGTTGGAACGTTGAGGCGTTGTTGCACTAATGGTAAGGCGTATATGTATTGAAAGAATTACAGAGTAGTCTTTGACAAAAGCGTGAAACCATAATATAGAATCTCATGCATAGTTTGAGTGAATGTTTGGGTTGTGAGTTGATATAATGAGAAATGGAATTTAACTATTGCGTAAATGTATAAAGGGTTTTAACTGTGCGTATATGGGCGGAGCTGTTGTGGTAACCTGAAGGTTCCACACTGTGTATTGGCGGAATGCACAGATCTGAACACATAACTATCTGAGATAACCGCGTGGAGAGCCTTAGCGCTAGGCTTATATGTGTATTGAATGAGTTGTAACCATTGGGGCTGTGTAAATGCCTGATTGTAAACCTGTATGTTAATAAAGGAATTTATGACATGAACTTCTGATTGTCGGGGAGCTCCAAGAGTCACGTAAGAAGACTGTTGAACGTGTCATAGCTGCACAGGATTCTCTTGTGGAGCGTGCAGAAGAATAGGCTAGTTCTTCGAGCGATATCATTGCTAAAGCAACCAAATAGAACCCTGTTGTCAAATATTCTTAGAACTTTTTATGCGGTGATTTTTTTTCTAGTCTGGTTTTTCTCATACAATCTGGCAGCTCTTACCTCTAAAAGCAGTGAAAATTTCCTTGGACCGCGGAGCATCCTTGCAGTGGGCTATGAAATTTACCAAGGAGCATTCGTTGTTGAATTTTGATTATAATTGGTCATGGAAGTAGTGTGTAATGAAATGCTAAATGTCGAGCTGTAGCGCTCAAGTCAAATTGGAAAGTTAATGGAATTGGAATTGTGTGTTTTAGCTTCCCCACTCAATGGTAAATCTTGAAGTTGCAGGCATTAAAGTGTTGATTTAAGGCGCATGTTTTATGCATGAGTGAACAGGAAAAGGATCCTGGGTTTGCGGGGATTGCCCTGCATCATGATGTGATGTGACGAATAGAAACAATGAATGTTATTATATAGCGAAGATTGTGGGATTGCTTTAGTGTTTCTCGAATGTGGGATTAAAATTAAAATTATATATATATATATTTATATATATATATAATATAATATATATATATATATAGTTATATATTGGTTTATATTAACTTTTATTCATTGTGGGATAAAAAATAAAAATATTTATTATAAATATTAATTTAGTTACATAGTCAATGTTAAAAAATTTAAAAAGAATAATTATTTAATTTATAAGGAATGCATTAAACAAAAATTTATGTGGATATTTTGAATAGAAAGTAAGGTGAAAATTTTCAAGACCAAAAGTGTAGTAATATGTTTTCAAGTAAATTTTAGACGAAAACTTTGGAGGGAAAATTTTCGACAAAAGTTTTTGGGGGGAAACTTTGGAGGGAAAATTTTCAGCTAAATTTTTTGGGGGAAACTTTAGAGGGAAATTTTCAATCTCTAAGCTATAAGTTGTCTTTGGGGGAGAGTGAATTTGTATCATTTGACATGTTTTGGTTGAAGGTCATGGATTCTTCTGATAGTGAAGTTTTCCTTTCTGCAACATCAACATCTTCGTCATGCAACAACTCTATTCATTTTGATGAACATAACAGGAATTCTTTCACTATGAATAGAGAGACAAATTTTCCACTTGGTCTTAATCCTAAGGATGATGAGAGAAACATTGATGAAGGACAACAAAAATAATTTCCTGTGTATAGAGAATCAATTTTCCAGTTAGTCCTAATCCTAAGGATTATGAGAGCACCACTGACAAAGGGCGGGATGAAGAATTTCCAGTAAATAGAGTCAAATTTTCCACTTAGTCCCAATCCTAAGGATTATGAGTGCACCACTGATAAAGGGGGGGATAAAGAATTTCCAGCGTCAAATTTTCCACATAGTCCTAATCCTAAGGATTATGAGAGCACCACTTAGGAAGGGGAGAGGGAGGATGAACAATTTCCAGTAAATAGAGATTCAGAGTTTCCACTTAGACCTAATCCTAAGGATTATGAGAGCACCACTAACGAAGGGGAGGATGAATAATTTCCATTAAATAGAAATTGAAAGTTTCCACTTAGTCCTTATCCCAAGGATTATGAGACCACCCTTGATGAGGTGGAGGATGAATAATTTCCTGCAAATGATAATTTGACTATGAATAGAGAATCATAGTGTCTGCTTAGTCCTAATTCTAAGGAATAATCGAGAACCGATTATGAAGGGGAGGATGAAGATTTTCTTGCAAATGATAATTTTAGAGGCATGGATGTGAATAATGCATTTTCTCTAAGTGAGTTTTTGAAAGGAACTCATGGTGATGATGAATTGAATCCTCCAAGGGAGGATGTCAAAAGCACGAATGAAGATGGTGAAGAATTTCATCTGAGCTAGGATTTCAAAAGTGCAGATTTTGGTACTGAATAATTTCCTTCAGTTGAGGATGGTAATGAAGATTTTCCAAGCAATGATGGCGATGAATTTTCTAACTATGTTCAGCATGATCATAATGAGGATAATATTCCTCCTAATGATGATGAAAATGCTTCTACAGAGAATAATGAAATGATGGAGTCGTTGCAAGAAAATATTGTATTTAGGAGTAGGAGTAGACATTTTCATATCAATCCAAAATATTCCAGTTATACAAGGCTTAGGAAAGAATTTCTCACAAGTAGAAGTTCTATCAATGATCTAATTTCCAGTGAATGTTGTCGAAAGGATTGCTTGAAACATATGGATCTCAATTTTGTTTTGGAGCAAAGGAAGAGATATTTGTTAATGAATAAATGCATGCAAATTTCATATGTAGTGGGTTGTATGCAATATAGCATAGTAGGTTATGATTATCATATTGGGAATATATTTCTCTGTAGAAATGCTTTCAAAATGTTGCATTCAATTGGTAATTTTCATTTGTCAAGAATCTAAGAAAGATTGGAAAAAGATCCTACATTTTATTCAGAAGTACGTTATAGAAGAGAGGTTGGGCCATCAGTGATTACTGCAATGTCATGGATAAAAGACTTATTTTTAAAGCATGGAGAGTGTATGCCAAATAAAGACACAATAAATATTCCAGATAATTTCTCAAGACAAGAAATCTACAAATTATAAAGAGAATATGTAGAAGGTGCTAAAGGATATGGTAACTTTATTATATATTTATATTTTACAAGGATATGTAAGAATAGATTCAACAATGTTGGTATTCCTAATAAGACAAGGATGAGGGTTTGCAGTACATGTGCTTCTCTTAAATAAAGAAAGGGATAAATGTCAAGGGGCAAAAAGAGGTATGCATTCATAACATTATTTTTAAAAATTGGATAGTTATCAACTATGAAAATATACTTAATAGGTTTCTTTTATTTTATGTGCAGATTCCATTGTCAAAGCACTTCAAAAACATCGCAATCAACAAGCAAGTGAAAGATAAAAATATATATATAAGCATCGAAAGAAGTGTTATAATAATCCAAATAAACATTTGGGTTTGATAATTGATGATATGGACCAAAAGAAAACACGTTTGCCACATTTTGTCAGCACACCAAAAAAATTACAAGAGGAAAATTTTATTCAATTTCACTTGGTTGTTTGTATGGTCTTTAATGGGAAGATGTTGCCAAGGGTTTACTTCACGGCTCCAAATATTCATAATGATGCAAATATGACCATAACTATAATCCATGATGTGGTTTCTCATTGGTATGGTATTATTCCCGAAGTTTTGTATCTGCAATTAGATAACACAAGCCATGAAAACAAAAATCAAGTTTTTTTGGATATCTAAACATGCTTGTTGAATTGGGAATTTTTATGAAGTTAAAGGTTGGTTTCCTTCTTGTTGGGCACACTCATGACAGTATTTATAATATGTTTATTCCTTTTTCAGTAACATTAAGGAGGAAGGATGTTGGGAGCCTGCCATCATTAATTGAATGTATTAAGAAATCATACATTCCAGAGCTTGTTTTTCATGTGTTGGAAGAAACTATTAACATGCGAAGATTTATTCTAGGATCGCATGATGAGGATAAATGCATTGAACAACTTAATGAAATTAGCTTCCAACATCAATTTTGTATCAAAAAAATTGATGGGAAAACACTTATATGGGGCAAGAAGTATTCATCTGTTACATAATGGGAGTCATCATCAGGTTTAGCATTTTTGAAGTTCATTCTATATCATCCAATATTTGCATCAAAGATATTATTATTACAATAAGTTTTTGAACTCCATAATGCACGAAGCCATAAGAGATATAGATTATTCTGAATGCCTAGAAGAAATTAAAAGTTGTATTAGAGATACATATGAGTACTTTGATGTTGCTGATTCAGTTTGGTGGGAGTCTTTTTCCAATAATCAAAGTGATATCATTTCAAGGTCAATAAATGAAGATACACTTTTGAAGACTCCATTTATTTCGCCACAAAATATGCCAAATGAATAGGAGGAAAAACACATTATTGAACAACAACAATATCAAGGTATTATTAATTCTCCACGAGTAGAGGAAAGAGAAATCTATATTGGTTCTAGAAGATCATATGCACAATGTGAAGCCATGGAAGAACTACATGCACCACCTTTACAACTTGAGCTAGTTTACAAATGATAGTACACGGCCATTGAACTCCAATCTCAACTGGGTAACTCAAATTCTCCACATGAATGAGATGATTTAGGTTGATTGATCAATTAATTGGATGGTCACTCGATGTGAAAAAAGTTACACATCCTCAACTTGACCTCCACTAGTTCCTCCATCAGTTAGAACTAGTTTAATTGGCCATAATTCAATTTAACTAAATTAAATTGTTACAATTGAAATTAACTCAACCCAGGCTACTAAAATTTAGGAATCCAATGCATACAACTGAACTTCATGCCCCTAACTCGAATTAACTGAGCTATACTCCTATTTTTTAGGAATAAACACAAGTAAATTGAACCTCAAATCATTAACTTTAATTGAGTGTTCTTAGCTGAGTGAAAAGTGCCATGTCACCTCAGTTAACTCCTCCAAGTTGTTTGCTGATATGGAATTTCAAATTTCCTCAATTTAATTAAGTCAAAAATCAAATTGAGACTTTTCTTCCTGCATTTTAAACACTCCCTCTCGGCAAGAAAGGGATTCTCAACTACCCCAATATAGAACCTTTGGAATGTACTGCATGCAACACCTCTCATTATTGTTGTTGCTACTGCAACATCTGCAACTGAGAAGCATCCAAAAAAAACAAACTGAATAAAATGTATCTACAACTGTCTATTAGGAAAACTATGTTGTTGTTGACTCTGCTACTGAGCCTTTTGCTCTGTTGTAAACACTCCTTTGCACTCTTCTATATCTCACTGACACTAATCCTCCTGCTACTAAACATTGTGCGCCCTTATAGCAAGGTAATGATCCATGAGGAGAATGCCTCAATTGACCCTGCGCAAATTTATGCAACTCTTTGACTAAGGATCTGCATTGCTCCACATCGCTCCTAGAGGTATAGATGTGTGTGCTCCCTCTACCCATGTGGATTGAACTCTCCCCCTGCTGGAATTCTTTGTTGGTCCTATTCACCATCATCCTCCTGGTCATCCCAACTTCCAAATGGCTTAGGCTTCCTCTTGAGAGCTAAATTATGCTCCCTCTCAACCACAACATCTCTAATCCCTACCTTGATCCTCAAGGTTGTGCATGCATCTTCCTCTAATGTGTAGAGGATCCTAATCCTGACACCAAGCTACCTGATTTGACATGAAGAAATATGCTTGAGGTAGGCCTTCCCATCTCTGAAGACTACCTCATACCCTTTGTCTTCAATCCTCAATTTATTCATTAGTTTGAGTTTCTTGGCTTCATTTTTATTTCTGAATATCTTACTGAGAGTCTTCCACATAGCAAAGGGAGTCTCTTTTCCATGTAGTTTCAAGACTATGTAGTCTCTCACACCCTCCAAGATGATCCTCCTGGCTTTAGCTACACACTTCTTCCAATCTGCTAGATTTTGAGCATAAACTATTGTCGGTTTTTGGATATCATTATCAATGACTTCATTTAACCCATTATCTTCTATCAATGCCTCCATTCGGTCCTTCCAAGCAACATAATTCAAGCTTCCCTCAAGGGAATACTCGAGTCTTAGTCCATAGAAGGACATCCTACTAGCTCTGAAGAATTGATCCTGCAAGTTCGATGCTCATGCAATAACAAGTTCAAAATATCTTCTCTACTATGATTCCAACTCTGATACCATGTAGAAACTAATGTGTAGATTCTAACTGCTCATGAAATTTTTTAAATCACAAGACTAGAAGCTACTCTACTGATCTACGGAAGTAAATTCATGATAGAGAATAAAAATCATTAACATGCATCAAGATTCAACACACGTACACAAAGATTTATCTAGGGGAAAGAAACTGCTCAAAACCCGTTAATATATGTATTGCATTAATTAAAGAATCTGGATGAATACAATATGCTATGCTCAAGCTTGAGCTCAACCTGCACTTGTATCTTTTATCCTCTGCTTGACTGGCTAACCTTAGCCAATACTTAGCCAAAATTTTGAGCCTCCAAACCCATATTTCCTTGTGTTGTTCCCATGGGAATTAGGCCCCTTTTTAATAGGAATTTTCCTACATTGGATTGCGCAATTCCTTTAGGTCAATTCTCTAACTGCATGAAGCACCTGTACAAATTGAACCAGTTTACAACTGATAATACACTACCTTTGAACTCCAATATCAACTGGGAAACGCGAATTCTCTGCATGCATGAGTTAATTTAGGTTTATTGATCAGTTAATTGGATGATCACTTAATGTGAAAAAGTTAACACACCCTCAACTTGACCTCCACTAGTTCCTCCATCAGTTAGAACTAGTTTAATTAACCATAACTCTATTTAACTTAATTAAATTGTGACAACTGAAATTAACTCAACCTAGGCTCTTAAAATTTAGGAACCCACTGCACTCAACTGAAGTTCATGCCCCTAACTCGAATTAACTAAGCTAAAATCCTATTTTTTAGGAATCAACACAAGTAAATTTAACCTCAACTCATTAACTCGAATTGAGTGTTCTTAACTGAGTGACAAGTGCCATGTCACGTCAGTTAAGTCCTCCAAGTTGTCTGCTGATATGAAATTTCAAATTTCCTCAATTTAATTAAGGAAAAAATCAAATTGAGACTTTTCTTTTTTCATTTTCAGCATTTCAGTCGAAATCAAGCAATGTTGTGTCAGCATCTAGGAGATCAGGGCACTGAAAAAAGAGGTTTGGTTTAGGGTCTGGGAACTTGTAAGGGTGGTTTAGCCTTTGGGGGTCCTATAGCACCTAATATGGAAGTCATTAATGGTTTTGGTTTGTCGATTCCACTTCCTTAAGGTGATCTAGGAGGTTGAATCATATCATAGTAACTCTTCGTCACATGTTTACCCCTATAGGCTCGTAACTTGGGTAACTGTGGGAGGAGGGCATGATAGAGTTGTATCAGAGCATGGCTCAAAACTTGGATTGGATGGGCAGAATGTGTTTTTCATGCATGCATGTAGGTTGTATATGTGCTAGTTATGTATGCATGGTAGTGGTCATTGTTACAATTGTGTTTCCATGTAGGAATTGATGATGTTATTGTTGGGATGATTTAGTCATGAATGCATGTCAATTGTATATGCATTTGTTATGCATGTTAGTGTCTATATGTTGTTGTGCATGAATTTTCATGGTTATAGTTATGCATGTATAGTAGGTCAAGCATGCATTGTGATATTATTGTATGTATTTTGTGTAATCGCGATGTTGTTGGTTGTTATGATGCTAATGTGTTGGATGAGATGAAGAAAGAGATGCAGATCATCAAAGCGAGGTTGCAGCATTGGACCTCATGGTAATAATAGATCATCATATAGGTTTGTATGTTTTGCATGCATGTATGTGGTTAATGGATTTTTATATTCATTAGGGTTATATACATGTTTGTCATTCTATTGTTATTGTGGTTACATGCATGATAGGTGTTAGTGAATCAGTTTGGTCATATGCACATGTGTTGAATAGTCATGAATGATGGTAACTTCTTGTTATATGCATGGTAGTCATATGCATCATGATTATGGTCATTGCATTTGAGATCTTGATGTTATATGTATCGTGTTAATCTAGATTGGCCTATGCAAATGGTTATGGTTACGATATTGAGGTAAGAGCTGACATACTTGTGATATTGTGTCGTACTAATGTAGATCGATTGTGCAGATGTGATTGTTATGCATGAATGTCAATTTTTTATGAGTTTATGATGTGAACATGTTAGTTAGTTACTATTATGGATATCATGACCTTATTCATGTTTGATTTGATGTGTTTTAAAGTTATATCATGCTAATCTAGATTGATTGTGCAGACAATATAGCCTCCCCTAAGATACATTAAGGTATGAGTTTTCTTATGTTGTCTATTTGATGTTTGAATGTTTGATTATGTCATTTATTTGTTGTTTGAGTGTTTGGTATCTATTATGTTGTCTATCTATTTTTTGAATGTTTGATTAATTGCATGATATGAGTATGTGTCTATAAGTTTGCATGAAGGAATGATCTTGTTTTTAGACAATTGTACTAACACATATGTGCTGAGGAAACTAATATGTGCTTGAGTGTAAGTAGGTGCTAGTTGTAGTAGTATGAGTAATGACTGTTAGTTAAATATGACATGGTTTTTAGTCTTGGAAAAGGTTGGTTTAAATTAATAGACATAATGTTTTAATCCTTAGAACATTTGGCTGACATGTGTAAACAGTGGCAGGGAAACATACTTGGTATTAACATGACAAGGTAATAGTTGATTTGTTTATATAACTATCAGTTGGGTGATGTGACAATACATAGTAAGACTCAGTTGCGGCAAGGTAAAAGGAAAAAAAATGAATTGGGTGATAATTCCTTTGGCTATGTTTGGACACTGCAGTTCCAAATGAATTAATGTTGAATACATGAAGTCTTCTTAACTTAGATTTTATATGATATTATGTGGATATATGTTATATTCCTAAACATGTATTTAACAGATGTATTAAGCTGGTTTTTAGCTATGGCTAGATTCATCAAGGGCATTGAGTCTCTTGAGAGATGATATATGTACGAGTTTAGTTACAAGTCAGAGTGCTGGGTACAACAAGGTAAGGTCACTGATGTATTGTTATATTTATTTATACATTGACAAATATGTGTTTATGGCAGTATGATGTAGGGATTGCATGGAAAAAGAGACTGCCATGAAATCTTGAAGAAGGCTCAAGTTGAATTCCCCTTGGAGGCATTGGGAACCCATGGAGTTGAGTCATGGTGTTTGTTGGGAGTTTTGTGCCTTCTATATTTTGTGATTTGTTTGAGCTTGATTTATGGGTTTTGATTGTGTATAGTGAAATGCCTTGCCGTTTTATTTGTGATGTCGTATTTCTATTGGTTTTCATGATCTTCTTCTTGCTAGATTTCTTGTTCTTTCCTTTTATGTTTTGAGGGACTTGGGATTTGGTTGGGAAAGAGGAAAGTTAATGTAGCTAGAGAAAGATGAATGAAACTTAACAAGTAATGTAAGACATGGCTGAAGCTCGATTCATGTATAAGGGCAACTGAAGGCAAGAGTATGATAGTTAGTTGGATCGGTTGGGTCCATTGATGTAAATGGATGGTGGTAGGATAGTCATGAGAAAAGTAATGAGGAAAGGTAAATTAAATGGATTTGAGACGTCAAATTCCTTAGCTAAGTTGGGAACTATTATTCTCAATGTTGTGCATGATGTGCACAGATAAAGGAAGTTCTCTTAACCTTGACCTTATGATATTTGGTAATTATGTTGTGATCATGATTATGTTGATGTCTATATATGTATACATGTATGCATGTATGTCATTATCTGACATGGTTGTCAGAAATCATGATTGTTTAATGTTAATGTTTATATGTATATATGTATGTATGTATGTATCTCGTTGTCTAATAGGATCATGATTATTTTATGCTAATGTTTATATATATGTATCTATGTCACTATTTGATAGGATTGTCAGGGATCATTCTGGTGGAGGAATGATTGCTTATGCAGGTAAGTGCCATGAAAGAGGTTTTTGGTCTTATGGGGAATCAAGTGGGAAGAGTAGTCCTGACAAATCTACGAGGTCAGTATCATGTGGTCATGAGTTGATATTATGTGATTATACTATGTCTATGTTATGGAAAAGCTATGCTGAGGGATACATCAGTGAAATGAAAGCAGTGTGCTTTGCGGCATGCTGGGACAAGCATGGATAAGACAATAGAAGGAAAGTTTTTTCGTAAGGACATTGTGGCCTTAGGATGTATGGTATTGGAGTTGTGTATATGTATCATATGTAGTATTGTGTACATATGATGTTGTGTGCATGTTGTATATATGGTGGTGTGTGTATATTGCATATGCAGTTCTGGGTACAGATGGTGTTGTGCACATGTTGATATATGGTGTTGTGCGCATGTTGGATATGCGGTGTTGTGTACATATGATGCTTTGTGTATGTTTCACATGCGATTTTGTGTACATATGGTGTGGTGGGCATGCTGTACATATGGTGATATATACATGTGGTGTTGCTTGTATGATTGTACATGTGGTATTGTGTACATGTTGTACATGGAATGTTGTGTGAAGATGGTGTTGTCTACATGTCGTGCATGTGGTGTTGTGTACATATCGTGCATTTGGTGTTGTGTACATGGATGTTTTGTGTAGATGATGTTGTGTACATGTCTTGCATGTGGTGTTGTGTACATGTCGTGCATGTGGTGTTGTGTACATGTTGTGCAGGTGGTGTTGTGTACATGTTGTGCAGGCGGTGTTGTGTACATGTGGTGTTGTGTACATGTGGTATTGTGTACATGTTGTGCAGGTGGTGTTGTGTACAGGTGGTACTATGTACATGTTGTACATTTGGTAGTGTTCTACATGTGGTATTGTGTGCGTGTCATACATGTTGTGTTGTGAACATGTGGTATTGGGTGTGATCTAAACTTAAACAAGAGTGCAACAACTTATAGATATAATCATAAACATAGAGATGCAGCAGAAAAACACTTCCTTCCATTAATAGAAAAATATTGAATGATGCTTACAAATAGAATTGAAATAAGATAGCTTGGGCGATGGTAGCTTATCTCTGAGAAGAGATATGGCGGCTGCATGCCTCTGAGCTGAGTTAAAATGAGGCTCAAGGGTCTTTTTATTATTGAACAATAAGAGAAAACCCTAAACAACCAAAACCCTAACCCAAGGAGATGTAACACCAAGAGTTTATGGGTCGCCAACTTCCCGGGGTTGTAGCTTGGTCATATTATCTCTGTTTGATGCATATGATACCTCGTTGGAAATATATCTCCGAGGATTATGGCTACTAATGAGATTTCCTTGGGAATCACTAAAGCAATTTTGCCCCAAAAAAACATCGTTTAGGGCCTCAAAACGGCTCTGGAAGTTCAGGACCTGAAAGACTACCAAAAATAGTAAATTGTGCTACAACTAAGTAAACAGATGAAACTGACTGGGGGGTCTAGGTGGAATAGGTGGGTGGCCACAAATTTCCACCTGGATCATTCCTCCCCCCTTAGGAATCAATGGTCCCCATTGTGTGTAGAGCCTCCATGAGGTGAGGAAATTTTTGTTGAACCTGGTCCCTGGCGAACCACTTGCCCTGGTGAAGGAGTTGGCCTACTTTAACAACTCGATATAGTTATATCCTCTGTTGCTAGTATTCTTGATTTGTGTTGCCATGATCTGATCAGTGGTGGCATGTTCCATGCAATATGGGTTGAGATTTGTTGGTGTGAGTTGTTATGTAATGTCATGTGTCCAATAATAGTGGAAAGTACGGCCAAAGATGATCTACATTGAACATTGGGTGCATACCAAGGAATGGTAAGATGTTAAGCTTGAATGCATTGTCACTGACGGCCTTGATGATGGTGTATGGCCCATATTGAAACAGGTGAAGCCTGCGATGGGGTCCAACAAGGCGCTCCTTCTGCAAACGAAGCCAAACTTTGTTTCCCACCTAGAACTTGTGTGGCACTCAATGTTGATCATGGTGTTTCTTGTACTTAGCATTGGCTATGTCCAATACATCATGGACCTATTAGAGGATGTATTGAATGTGCTCAATGAAGTTGTTAGCCCTCTCATCTTCGGACTGCACGTGAACCGAATCTACCTGAGTCGTTGCAAGTGTTATGGCCACATCAATGGGGCATAATGGATGAAATATCAACCCTACCTAAAAGGGTTTGTGGCTTGTTGAGCTGTGGAGAGCTCTGTTTTAGTTGTGTTGGACATAGGGGAGACTTTCATCCCATGTGCATGGATGCTTCAAGTTATACATGCGTAGAATGTGTACGACCATATTGCTGACAACCTCTCTTTGGCTATCAGTTTGGAGATGGAAAGTCATGGACTTAGTAAGTTTTGTATCCAGCATCGACCAAAGACTTGACCAAAATGCACTCAGGAACCTGTTGTCTCGAAATGAGATAATGGACTGTGGGATCCAAAAGTGTACCCACACTCACTCAAAGAAGATCTTAGCAGTGGCCTCTATTGTGATACTCTTCTTGCAGGCCTTCATAATGGCCATCTTAGAGAATCCATCGACGACCAAGAAAACACAATCGTTATCATGCTTAGTAGAAGGAAGACCCGACATATAATCCATGGAGACATATTCCCAAGGCCGATTAGGAGTAGGTAGAGAAGTATACGGGCCTTGCTTCTTAATGGTTGGTTTGGCAATGGCACAGGTGGTGTGGGATCTAATGTACTTCCCAACATCCTGATGAATTTTTGGCCAGTAAAAATACTTTTGCAATACCGCCATTGTTTTCTCTACTCTGAAATGTCCAACGACCTGACTGTAGTGTGCCTCCCAAATCATCTTAGCACGCTCACTTAAAGGAACACATATGTGTCCCAAGTGGCATAACAATGCATCCTGAAGGTGAAAATTTGGAACTTGCTGCCCTTCCAAGAGTGTCTAGTATATGCTTCTAAATTCTAAATCACTCTTGTAAAGATGTGACCACCTCGATGTCTCGTGCCCACAGGATTTGAATGCAGTGATTAGCGCCATGACCAATGGTCGGTTGAGGCAATTAGCGACATTATTGGTGGTGCCCTTCTTATACTTAATGTTCAAATGGAATTGTTGCAGATAGGTGGACCATTTCTAATGGAGATCATTCTGCAACTTCCCTTATGTCTGTATGAACTGTAGAGGTCGGTGGTCTATGTGGATGACCATTTCCTTCCCCATAATGTAATGCTTCCATTTACGACAGACCTACAAAATGGAATACATTTCTTTGTCGTAAGTGGGGTACTTTTGAACTATGTCTAAAAGTGTCTCACTAAGGTAAGCCACTGGATTCCCATGTTGAGTAAGAACTACACCAATAGCATAGTCGGAGGCATCTATCTTAATCTCAAATTGTTGTTGCAGGTCTGGTAATGTGAGCATTAGTGTAGAACAAAGGCAATTCTACAACTCGGAGAATGCATGTTGTTGGGTTTCCAACCAAAAGAAATTTTCTTTCACTCTGCCCTTGGTGACTTTGACTTAAAGGCCAAGAGATAAGAGAGAACCCCAACATAAACCTATGGTAGAAATTGGCAAGACCCAAAAATCTATGGAGCTCTGTTAGAGTGGTTGGGGCTGGCCAATCTCGAATGAATTGTATCTTGGATGGGTCCACATGTGCACCCTGCTCATCAATGATGTACCTGAGATATTGAACCTAGATCAGGCCAAAGGTGCATTTATCCAAGTTAGCACACATATTGTGTTGTCGAAGGGTTTGAAGGGCCTATCGAATATGGTGGAGGTGCTCTTCCCAACTCTGGTTGAAGACCAGGATGTCATCTAAATACACCACCACAAATGCATTGGTAAAGGGCCACAAGATGTCATCCATTAGTCTCATGAAGGTTGTAGGGGCGTTCATCAATCTGAATGGCATGACCAACCATTTGAAAAGGCCCTCCTTGGATTTGAAGGCAGTCTTCCACACATCAGAGGGTTCGATAGGCACCTAGTGATAACCTAACTTCAAGGAAATCTTACTGAAATGTTTGGCCCCCTTGAGCTAGTCCAGAAGGTCATCAATTTGCAAGATTGGGTACCTATTCCAAACAGTGATCTTGTTCAGCACCCAATAGTCAATACAGAGCCTTCAGGTCCCATCCTTCTTCTATACCAATCCAATCAAGCTCCCATAGGGTGATGAGCTTGGCCTGATGTGCCCTTTCTACAGTAGTTCCTGAATCTGCCTCTTGATCTCATCGTTCTCCAGAAAAAAGCGTCGATAGATCGGTCCATTAGGAAGTGGCGCGCCCGGGGTCAGATCAATGGATTACTTGACCTGATAGTGCAGAGGGACCCCTGTGGGTGAGGCAAAAATATCCTTGTATTCCTACACAACCTTGTCCATTTGTTGTTGATGTGCAGAGAAGCCCTGCCTGGAAGTTGTGGCCACAACATTCTTCTTGCCTTTGGGGTGAATCATAAGGAAAACAAATTTCCTAGTTTGGGAAATGATCTTACTACATTTCTTTGTAGTGATCAAAGAGATGGCGGTAGGCGGGGCTACCTTCGGTATCCTATACAACTTATTAGCCAAAGGAATAATCGCATAGCAAAGTCTAAACTCATATATAGCATGTCACTTCCACAAGTATGTTTGTTCTAACAATACATCAGAAACTTCAAGAGTAGCAACGTCACACAATACCTCATTCGTGAAGGGCTTGATGTTGTAGGGAAAGTGGGATTGATGGCCGACGCAAAGATCTCTTCCTTGGTGAAGCCACCCGATGGTGTACGGTTGTGGATGTGTTGTAGTCTTTAGGCCCAGCTACTTCATGACTTCTGCTAAAAGGAGGTTATTTTGGCTCCCGTTGTCGACAATGAACTTTAGTGGAGAACCCTTCACCCATATCTGTGAGTGGAAGAGGTGTTCCCCCTCCTTTGGATCTTCAAGCTCAATTTTCTGGATCTTTTTGGTGGCCATAGTGGCACTAGACTCTGCATCAACATTTTTCTTCCCTTTGTCAATACCCTTATTGTGTTTTGATTCAGAGTCGAAACTTGCATCTGATTCAGAAGCCTTCAGCTCAGCCACCAGTAACGGCTTGGCCCAAGACTCACTTGTATTGTGAGTGGAGCTCTTATGGAACTTACACCATTTTCCCATTTCCTTCTTTGTCTTCGTGGTGTTGTTCTTTGCTTGCGGCTTCAGCGGGCCATCCTGGGTAGCCCCTCCTTGGATTGGTTTCTTGTATTGTGGTTTGGGGGCACCTTTTCCTTTCTTTGGATGCGCGGATCCAAAGTCCTTCTTCTTTTGTTTAAACTTCTACTCATTCTTTACAGTGTACCGATACGTTGTGCCAAGCGAGGAAATATCCAGGAACTCCATCTCATCCTGTATGTATTTGTGTAGACCATTGTGATAATTGAGAACCAAATGTTGCTCAGCATCCTTGATACCCAACTTTGTGCAAAGGGTATGGAAAGTATTTGTGAACTATGTTAAATATTGGTCCCTTCCCTACCGTAGCGTGGTCCACTTTATGTATTTATCTTCATAGCTCCTGAAAAGGTAATGTTGTTCCTTGATGGTGTCTCCAAAATAATTCCAAGTGGGTACAGCTGAAAACATGAAGGGTTCACTCTCATCCTTTTGTTCACAGCAGGTTTACCACCAGTCCTTGACGTGTGGGGTGGCTTTGAGAAGTGAAAACATAATCTTTTCCTGATTGGAAAAGTAATGAACTGAAAAATATTCTTCCAATAGATTTAACCATTTATCTACTGTGTATGCCTCTATCAAGCCTTCGAATATGGGAATATCGAAGTTAACATGTACCTTAAAAGGAGTGGCATCTCCAGAGTGGTTGTTGGATGAAGATGCATCGCTCGTGGGTAGCCGTCGAAGGATCTGGATCCATCATCGCGTCCCTCTGTCGCTCGAGGGATTCCTCAAGCAAAATTTTAAAAGGATTTCCTACCACCTCATATTTCTTTTCTTCCGCCATGGGAGGTTGTCGGGTTTTGCGAGGTTGATCCTGCAATGGATCAACTAGATCGAGTCCTATCTCCTTATACCCTAACCTCATTGGGGACATGCAAAGATAAACAGATAAAGAGCAGACTGCTCTGATACCACTAATCTGAACTTAAACATGAACGCAAAAACTTACAAATATAATCATAAACATAGAGATGTAGTAGAAAAACACTTAATTTCATTAATAGAAACATATTGAACTATGCTTACAAAAAAATGGAAATAAGATAGCTCGGGTGATGGTAGCTTATCTCTGAGAAGAGATGTGGTGGCTACATGCCTCTGAACTGAGTTACAATGAGGCTCATGGGCCTTTTTATTATTGAACAATAAGAGAAAATCCTAAACAACCAAAACCCTAACCCAAGGAGATGTAACACCAAGAGTTTATCGGCCCCATTGGGGTTAGTTGGCCGCCAACTTATTGGGGTCATAACTTAGTCATATTATCTTCATTTAACGTGTATGATACCTCATTGGAAATATCTCTCCAAGGACTACGGCTACTAACATGATCATCTTGGCAATTGTTGAAGCAATTTTACCAAAAAAAAATGTTGTTTAGGGCCTCAAAATGGCTCCAGAAGTTTAGGACCTGAAAAACTGCCAAAAGTAGTAAATTGTGCTACAATTAAGGAAACAAATCAAACTAATTGAGGGGTCTAGGTGGAATATGTGGGTGGCCACCAATATCCACCTGGATTAGGGTGCATGTTGTATATTTTTTTGTGTACGTGTGGTATTGTGTATGTGCATTGTGTAGTCGTGGTATTGTAACATGTGTATTTGTTGTGTTCTACCCTGTGTATGTATTTGTATTGTGTTGTACACCGGGTGTAGGTGTATGTATTGTTTTATTTTGTACACCCAGTGTAGGTGTATGTATTGTGTTATGTTGTACACTGAGTGTAGGTGTATGTATTGTGTGGTGTTGTACATTGGGTCTAGGTGTATGTGTTGTGTTGTACACCTAGTGTAGGAGTATGTGTTGTATGTTGGGTGTAGGTGCATGTGTTGTGTGGCCTTGTGTGTCATGTGTGGTTGTATGTGTGTGATGCATACTATGTGTAATTGTACGTGGTTGAAGAAAAGGCATTGGTTGTTTGTCGAGTGTGCCAATCGATCTGGTATGCATAAGGAAAAGAGAAAGGATAAAGGTAGAAGCTAAGGATTGATTAAAGGATAAGTATCAGTATTTTAGTTTAGTTTTATTATGTATGTGATCTATGATATTGGTTTATGATGGTTACATGTGATATATGATTTTGATCTATGATGGGTGTGTTTTGAGCTAACCGGACGTGATGTGTTTATACATAATGATTTGATCAAAGAGTTAGTTTGTATTGTCATGACAAGAAGTAAACAAAATTGCAAGTGTACCTCATTGACAAGCTACCAATATGGTATGATTTGGATTTATTCCATTTCGCTTTGATTCTAATGGAAATTATGTGCTTGATATAGGAAAGGATGGAAACATGCCTGGTTTGCATGGTTGGAATTGGTTGTCAAGGAATTAGTAGCAGCAAATGGAATTGGAACAAGCAACAATATGTTGGTAAAGCATTCAGGAGCAGGGCCATTATGGGGCACTGGTACCCAATAGTGTCTATTGGTTTCTGTTAGAAAGTTATATATTACAGAGCAATGAAACAGATAAAATATTACAGAAACACAAACACAGAAAATGCATAAAACAAGAAAGAGACACAGATATACGTGACTCACCCAATTTAGGCTACGTCCACGGAGAAACAATCAGTCCTTCCTTTTATATTATCTAGCTAAATGAAGAGATACAACCTACAACAGATCCGTTGTAATTTCCTATTTGCTCTCACACAATATCCTCTCTCTTTCTCGCTCAGAATACACATCTACATAGCCACAATACAATTGCCTTATATATAGCAAAATGTTTCCTTCTAGGGAAAAAAACCCTAAATTAAACATAACTTCTACCATCAAATCATCTGCCTAATGAACAACTTAGATTGACTACGAAATTACAATATTTTACAAGGTGATTTTACATCTATTTTTAGCTTCAGGGGCGCTGCTCCCGAAGCCCCACCAGGAGGGGGGGCTCATAAAAATCGTCGTCACCCCCCCTTGGCGATGAACAAATGGGTGGCTTTGCTGCCCCATTATGAACTAGGGTCCAATGCGGTGATACCTCTGAATAAAGAAGATAATCAGGCTGTTGGGTCCCTATAATATTAGTGATTACCCCATACTATGTAATTGTACCCCTTATTAATATTTTTGTGCCCCTATTATCCCCATATTGTTATTACTGTGCCCCATAGAATCCCTCTATTGTTATTTTTGTGGCTTTATATTATTATTGTTAGGTCGGCTGGGTTATATTGTGACTCCTTAGACTCCTATATATAGAAAGGAGGTTTTGTCATTTGAATCATCCAAGAATTGTTCATTTATGTAATATAAAAGAGGTTGCCCCATCGAAGAGGATGAATTCTAAGGCGTTGATCTATCTTTTCTATCTTTTCTTGAGCTAGTTTCATGACATTTGGTATCAGAGCTTTGGATTCTAGGGTTTCGCTGCTCCAAACAGGTCATCATGGAATTTTCGCTATAACTTTTTTTCTGCGATGTTTCAAAAGGAAAAAAAAAACCATTTGAGAAGACATCGTGCTGAAGCTTGGGTCCAATTTCAGAGCTTTTCGCGCTATATTTGCGGAGATATGATCTGAGGAAGTTGGTCTTTTTGCAGACTCCTGAATTACATTCCAAACAGGTGACCTGGGGAAATCGTCATAACTTTCTCTCTGAGCATCGGATTGAAATTTCATAAGAAGGTATAGAAAGAGGACGGACTGTAGTTTCTTGTATATATTCTTCAGAGCCAAAGGTCGAAACAGTGACTCGTGGCATGTCGTACAAGTTCGCTCTACTGAACTAGTTTTTAATCGGGTCACTGTGGGAGATTTCGCATAACTCTTCCTTGGAGAATCCAATTTGGATGCGACTTATGGCATTGGAAAGAGGACACAGAGAGCTACGACAGGTCACAATTTCAGAACTGGATGATTTGAATGTACAGAGATACATCAGAGGCAATATCGAGCTCCTACAAAGTGAAAAAAGGTGTGTAGATTCTTTTACATTTTTGCTTAAGATTGGTTTGAAATTTATTTTGAAGGAATTAAAAGGGCATAGTAGAGCATTATTATCGGTAACTAATGCACCGAGGAAAGAAAATGCAAACACCTAGTAAGGAACCTAAAAGCTCTGATACCAAATGTTATGAACCAGCTCAAGAAAAGATAGGAAAGATAGATCAACGCCTTAGAATTCAACCTCTTCGAGGGGGCAACCTCCTTTACATTACATAAATGA
>APFE030548449.1:0-20470 GCA_000404065.3 Pinus taeda
GAATTAATGGGTAATTGATGAACATGTATGTAAGCACGATGTTAATTATTCTTGAACTTTCGTTAATGGTTTTATGAAGGTCTGCAGATACATAATTTTAATCAATGACTTATATATATATATATATAAATATATAATATATATATATTAATATATATTATATATATATAGTATATATATAATATATATATAATATATAATTATATATTGTGGTCATGCCGTTTCAAAAGCCCTATGTTTCATGTTTATAAAGATTCGTGGTCAGGGTTTGTTCCCTAGGGTTTGGGTTGGCCGCTTGAACCCTGGATTCGGCTCACGGTTGATCAAAAATTGAATTTTATGGTTTAAATTATGACTATTTTTGTACTTCCTGCTACAGTTCAATAATAACAATCTTTGAATGGTTAAGATGATGTTTATCTTGGGTAATTGGCTCACGGGGGTTATCCCAGAACTCGACCGAGAGCCATACAAACCCTCACATATTATTTTTCTTATTTTAATGTTTGAACGAGATTTCAATGTCTCTGTATTTTTGTATGCAATCCTCATATGGTTAAATTAGAGAAATTCTTATGAATTTCTATAAATTGACAGAATGCCTACTCTCGTTTCATTATTTAGTGAACTCTTAATTTCAGTAAGACAATTTGTATTCAGAAAATAAAAAGGAAAATTCCTCTTTCTATTGTAATTCATCCTTACACTTATTGCTTTCGATAGCTGATGCATTTTCGTTTACTCTACAACGGTTAAAGGTTCACTATTGTCATTACTTCTATTATGCATCAATGTCTGCAAATATCTGAATATGCTAGGAATATAGAGGAAAGAAGAATATACTTATTAACTTTCAATAACAGAGCCTTATCAATAATTAAATTGCATGATAACTATTTAACTACATTGTAATAAAAACAAATAATATTTTCTTACTAGCATAGAGATACTACTTATATGTTTTTCTTACTGTAATAATAAACATGCAAGTATTTCCTTTGTCTGGAAGGCCTCACCACCCAACCACGGATTGGAAATTACTCCAAAATCCCCCTCCGAGCTCTTTCAACTCCTGTAAGTGGATAAAGGCAGTCTGGTACATTGGGAAACAGGATTGTGTCTAGCCCCAAGTCTCGTACCCTTCGACTGTTATCCACTATCTCTTCCCACTCACTAATTCGTCCAACTCAAGGAAATCTATCCATAGTATAGCACTTCTTCTACTTTTTCCAACACCCTAGGGTTCTGTCATTTTCCCTTTTGAAGGAAAAGATGAGCAACTTCTTGTAACGGTTTCAAGAGTTATTTAACTGATTCTTATGTCTTTTTACAAACTAATCAATTTATTTTAATTAATAATTAACAAAATAAGTTCTGAATTTTCAACCTAATTCATTAACAATCCAGGTTAAAACAGAATAAAATTGACAGTAATAAGTAAATGGCAGTTCATCATTGGGTGTTACCCATGAACGAGACATTTCAAGTGACATGGTTTCCCGTGAATAACAATAGTGATGACCTCTGCATTCCCGAATAGTAGTCAACTACGATTTTACTCATTACTCATTTGATAGCTAAATTATGATACATTTTCTTGTTGTGTAAAAAAAAAAAAAACTATTAAATAATAAAATTAAAATATATTATTAATAAATTAATATTTAAATATAAAATTAAAAAAAATATTTTAATGAAATAAAATTAATATTAATATATTTGATAAGTGAAAATTTGCATTTTTACAAAATACGTCTCAATTTTCTAAATGAGATTAGTTCTTCAATGAAAAAAAACAAAACAAAACAAACATATTTAACTACACTGAAATTACATTTTGATTTTTTATTATTATTAATTTAATGGAATCATTACATGTAAATAATAATAAGTTTATATAACATATAGAATTTATCCAAGATTAAATGAAATTAAAATTTATGATATAAAAATAATATTAAATTTATATTATTGGAATTTATTAAGATTAAAAATATGTGCTTTTTAAATTATATATTTTATGAAGGTAAAAAATAAGTGCTTTTTAAATGATATATTTATTAAAGTTGAATAAATGCTTTTTAAATGATATATTTGAAATTGTGATAGTAATTTTGGAAAAAAAAGTAATTATATATTTAAGAAAATAATAATATTATTTTTAAAAATTATAGATGTAATGTGGAGGAAAGATTTAATAATTTAATTAAATTTTATGTTTTGTAGGTTTGTATAGACTGCGAATTTTCATGAGGCAAAAAAGCTCCACATCTAGAGGACTTATAACTATTTGTGGATTAGATAAATAGAAAGGCTGGAATTTTCGCTCCATATTTTTTTATATTGAAAGCGAAATAAGGAGACGTGAATGGTTTTCTCATCACATATATAGAGACTTGAACTCTCTGGTTGTTTGGGCGTTCATGATTGTTAGGTAGTTTTGGAAATCCATGAGTACTTTGAGGGATAGGCCTTGGAGGTAGTATCATTAGAAATATGATGATATTATGAGTTAAAATGATGGTGAAGAATTTCATGATTGTTAGGCAGTTTTGGAAATCCATGAGTACTTTGAGGGATAGGCCTTAGAGGTAGTAGCATTAGAAATATGATGATATTATGAGTTAAAATGATGATGGAGAATTGAGGACCTATCGTTCATGATTATTAGGTAGTTTTGGAAATCCATAAGTACTTTGAGGGATAGGCCTTGGAGGTAGTAGTATTAGAAATCTAATGATATTATGAGTTAAAATGATAATGGAGAATAGAGGACCTTTTTGTTTTATGTAGATTAATATTTCTTTATCTTTTGAAGCTTTATGCAAATATACTTTACATGATGTATATTTCGATATCTATATATATATATATATATATATAGAGAGAGAGAGAGAGAGAGAGAGAGAGAGAGAGAGAGATTTGCTCAATAACTTTTGTTTCACTAACTAAAACTTATACCCTTTAATTTTAATTTGATTGAGCTTAGCTTTAAGAGATTTGTTGCATTATGCTACTGAGAGATGTTGTTAACATAACATTTAATAGGATCACATTTAAAAAAAATCTAATTAAAAAATAATAATAAATCACAAGTTTGTTTATGATCATGTGGATAGAATTAGTTTCCTAAGCCACGATTTTGGAAGAGATGATAAGAGTTGTTGGTAAGTAAAATGGAAAGCTATTGAGTATAAAGGAATGAAACATACCCCTTTTCTCTCACTATACACACACAAATAAGTTTTTGAACAATCTAATATTTTTTAGTATGTGTCTTACATTCACATTGTGGGCTTTAATTCTTTTAAGATTTATTTAGAACTTATGCATTTTAGGACAAGAAATATTCAAAGATAAAAAAACTAATGATACTACAATAATGATAAATATTACACACATAAAGAAAGACAATAAAAATGTTGAATTCTTACTATCATTAACAATTTTTTAATTATTTTCTATATTCATATGATTAGAGATTAATTAAATAAAAATTCAAAAAATATATATTTTTTAATCTTACTGGTCATTTTATTTATTAAGACTAAAAGTAGAAAAATAACATAAAAAAATAATAATAAAATATTATAATTTACAATTTAATAAAAATGAAAGAAATTTAAAATATATTATTTATGGAATATTAAAAAAAAACATTCTAACAATATATATTTTAAAATGATATATATTTATTTAAACACCTAAAAAATTAAACTATTTAATAAAACAATTATGTTATTAATAATCTCTAAATTGAGTCAAATTGTTTTACTACATAGTTTGCAAAATTTGGTTTTGCAACTAAACCTTAGCCAATGTGTTTTTGATGGCTCTCCAACTGCTCTTCCTATGACTAATGCTAGTGGAGGGAGTGGATCTCCTTCGTAAAACAAGACATAGCCCAGAAGGGGTGAACTCTGTTATCAAATTGTTGTTTTGTGATGTTGCTTGTTGTATATTTTTATTGTTAAAATAATTAACATTTAATTTAGTTTATGTGCTTTTGCAATATCGACCCATTTCCCATAAGACATAAACTATCTTGAAAACTTTACACGAAACCTTGAATTTTTAATTCCAGATCAGTTTGGTATCACAACATGGTTGTTTTGAAGGTTTGATGGTTTTTGTAAGTGTTTTTCTTGAATGATTACAAGGTCTAAATTGAAAAGAGGAGACAGAGTACTTGAAGAACCAAACCCTCAAATTGGTTCAAGGAGGACACAAACTCCACAAGTCATGGCATAAGAAAAATGACACAGACCAGAGTTGATTTCTTAGGAAGAGAGAGGTTTCATAAAGACTTTCTATGATATGACAAAGATGGTGAAAGTGTTCTACAATGTCCATATCCACCTCCATCCTCACCTCTTTCTTCCCATAGACCTACTCCTCCTACATCTCCAAGAGGACATGCTAAGTCACCTTTCTTAACCTTTAGGTCAAGTTTGAATGTTACAAAGATCCAACTTGATTCTCCTCATTTGGAAAGTGCAACCCTTATCGGATGGAAGACCAAAACTCAAGAAGATTTGAAGAAAAGTGCTAAAATTATCTCTTATTGGAATGATTTTATAGCTGCGTTACGAAGACAATTTTATCCATTAGCTTACATGAAAAAAGAAATTATGGATTGGAAAAATTTTAGAAAAGCTAAAGGTTAGAGTGTTCAAAGTTACACACAAGAATTTAGAAGTGATTTAGTCTTGGGTGTTGATTTGTATTCACAATATACTCTCCTTGAGTATATAGTTGGATTAAGTAGTTATTTGAGACATACTATACTTATTTTTAATCCCACAAATCTAGATGAAGTATTGATGCAAGTTCAACCTGCATATACCCAGGATTCTTTCTTCCCGCTCATGCATATAAAAGCAAGACATGCATCCCAGCATTCCATAAAGTGTCTACAAAGCTTTCATTCAAACTTTCCAAACTTCCTCCCGTAAACACCGTTACTTGTCACCATTAAATAGGATGTTTATTTCTGCGAATTTTAAAATCCCAATCGTAATAGAAATATGTGCGCACAGGGAAACATTATACCATGAAATACCACGCTGTTCCAATATATATATCAAACTAAATTCATTAAACGTTCTTTCAGAAAATAAACTGCGTTCACAACCATTTCACCTTGTTTGTAAATGAAAGTCCGAGACCAGCAGATGTCTTCATGGCGCATGCGCTCTCCTTAAAAATGTAGCTGACTTTACTCGTTGGAACCTTGCCAAAGTCGAAACGCACTTCCCTCTTGCGCTGCCTTTCAACTGGACCATTGTCTCACGAAACAGATATCAAATGAGTGGAAAAACCCGTAATCTCTACAGTGACATCTTCAAGCCGGACAATCATCAAACCATTAAATATGAAAGTCCGGGAATTAGGAACGAACGGCTTTGTTCCAAGCTTAATAGCTTCCCATGGTGCGATCCCATCAATAAACGCTGCAACACAATGCAACTCTGAAGCTCCAATTCGTAAGTTGTCCTTACGCAAGCACTACAAGCATATCCATTCGGCAAAGACCAGACATATTCACATGCGCATCCATGCAGGAAGTATTTGTATCCATAGAAATCGAAAACAATTCGTATGAAATATATAATTCTCGGGCAATGATTGTAAAGTTTATTAAGCATACAAATATTTTAATAAACATACGCACCATTCACCTTATTATTATTTTAATAAGCATACAAATTGCGCCAAGTCGAACTGAGACTGCCGCTAATATATGGTGTGAAACCCTCAATCTGGAAAGCCAGGGACGTTATCAATCAAATTCACGCCCACCACTGATGGTATAATGTTGAAACTGCAGGTGCATCCAGAGTATCAATGGAAACAAAACAGTCTAACTGTTCTAACACCCGCAGTAAGGTACCAAGCGAATAATTGATGCAATTTAACCTCTAAATACACAACGCAATCCATTTTTGAATACATGCATTTACCCTAACAGAAATTCATGGAAATCTTACAAATACCGAGAGGAATTTTCATTCATAATGCTTATAGCACGCCTCCCCTCTCTGATGAGAGCTTTAGCTGCTTCATTCATTTATAATAATAATGGATATGTACATAAAGGTTAGATAAGACCTTATCTCCTAGGAAAAGCAAGATTTTTTCCTTTTTTACAAAATGACTTAAAGCTGGAAGCTTTATTCCCTAATTTTTATCCTAATTTTAACTAAAAAAGCATAGAAATTCTATCCCCATTTTATTCCATATTTACAAATGAAGATGTTCTAGATTCTCCCGCATCATACACCCAAGGTTGAAAATGATCATGATCTCCTGATCATGCTTTTTTTTTTTTTTATCTTGTCCGCTTGGATCCCATACTTTGTTCTGCAAGTCCTCATCTGCTGTTACCTGCTGCCTTTCTTTAGGTCTCCATATTTTATGCTGTCTTGCTCCACTAGCTACACTTTCATAATCTGTCTCTGTTTTCATCTTGCTGCTGCTTCTGCTGCTTTGCTTCCTTGCTGATGTTTTCCGCTGAGATACTTTTAACATGATTCTTCTAATGATCTCAATTTCTTTGTTCAATAACTCTTCAAACTATTGATTTCTTGTTGCCTGCTGAGCTAAGATGGCTTGCTCAGTCTGTCCTGTTACCTGCTGACTTGTTGCTCTTATTCTTGTTTCTGCTCCGACTGCCACCCTATCATCCATACCCTCTTGTCTTCTGGAACAGAAAACTTCTTCTCCCTGCATTTGACTACTCAAAAGAATGGTTGGAATAAAAATCATAAGGCATGAATTCCTTGTATTCCTTTGATAGCATCTCAGTATACTGTTTTGAATCCTCCATTATCATCACATCAGTATGCTGATCCAAACTTCTCAAAGAATCCTCTAAAGAATTCTCAGGACTGTCAACCAGTCTTCCTCCCATGTCATCTGCTTCCATGGCAATTTCCTGTACTTGTTCATTGTATTGATCTCTTCCATCTGCTGCATTTTCCCTGTCATATCCTGGATTCTCCAAACAGTATTCCAACAGTGCAATTTCCTTGTAGCATTGTTGAAGCATCACATCATCATTTACAGTCCCATTTATCTTGGCATCCTCTTTCTTATGTCCTCTACTGTGGCTTTTTCCTGAACCTCTGCTATGACTATTAGTAGTCATCCTTTGCAACAAGCCTCTGCAACAGCTAGTCCTCCTAGCTGCAATCTTACCTCACTAAGCTCTCCTCACTTAGTCTTTTGGTAAGCACAGGTCCTCCATCTGGAACCTCTTCCTGAGCAACACCTTTGCTCCTTCTAGGCTTCTGCAATCTCCCACTCTCTCCTGAGAAAACTTCAGTTGTCCTCTCTATCCAGCCTTCAGCTGAATGTCAGGTTCACTGCCACCTTCTTTGCAACCATAAACTTCGTTTACAATTCCAAATCAGAAAAACAATCTCACCTTTAAGATCTTGCCTGATCTTGTCTTCTTTCCACTGCTGCAATCCTGTTCACTTGTGCATGCTGCATATCAGATCTTTAACAAAACTTTCTTCATATCTTCAAAAAAACATACTTAAAAAAAAAAACAAACTTCTTCAAGAAAATATTCCCGCTCTGATACCACTTGATGATAGGCTAGCCCTAGCCTGCAAACCAGGATCTTTTAACAGCTGCGCATCTGAGGATAAACTCAATTCATTTCAATTAATAGTTATATGATTAATAACCATACACGGCAATCACTATGCCCATTCACGCGCTCCTGCAAACATTTCATGCACAGTTAAAAAAATATCAATGAACCCACGCGCCTGAACTACACGATCCCATAGCCACTCTCCTTCTACGCTATCCCCATCGCAAATCAGATCCGTGTACTTGCAATTTAACTCGGCATTAGTATTGTGGAACCCAGAATTCAACGCATGACTTATTCGTTAACACGCAGTTGGAACAAGAACGTTAAAGAGATGTCTCTCTTCTTTATAGTCAAATGCATCCCCTCCACAGATGCGCGTTCCCATCTTCAATCTAAGACACACACGGTATATCCATGCATCCCCTCCACAGATACGCGCGCATAGGCTCATGGTATATATACAAAGTTATGAATTAAACCTGTACTATTCAACCGACAAGATATATAAAAGACTGTCGCGGAAATTTAAACCGGGTTTGAATCCTATCTTACCACCATCGCCCACGTATTCATACACAACAAATGCATGTAACACTTACAACCTTTTCACCTTGATTCACTGTTCCCTGACCCATTCAACTATTCGTGGGAATATATCTCGCCACCGGGACAAACAAGATGCCAAGAGGACCTTCGATTGTCGCTAACTCCCAAGTAAACAACGCATGCATGAACCATGTATTTTAATACAAAACTAATTCCATTTCACAACTTCAATACCGTGGTCATATATATACCAGCACATTAATGAAAATAGGGCTTCACAATGATTAAATTTAATAGCACAACCATAACTTAGAAATGAGACATAATCATCTGAAAATTAAAATTTGCATTGCTACATACATTACTTACAGGCTAGTCCCCTTCCTTGGCCTGATTTCTAATTCATTGGCCCTTTACAACTGCACGAAGGCTTCCAACCAGAGATATGACACTCTATCTCACTCTGATCCTCAATGCCTCAGCATTCCTAATTTATAAAAAATAAGAATGATCTAGAATCACCCAAGTAAAAGCTCTAAGAGTCTACATGCAATGCATACACAGGGTAAAAAGCATCTGGAGGCTTTTTCCCATCTTTTTCCCTGTTCTAAAATAGAAAAGCCTTCCTTATCCCCATCTATTGCTTTTATGCCTAAAAACACTCCCTATTTTATAACAAAATACTTAAAATAATCACACCCCTTCTTTATTCTATATTTACAAATGGAAACGGGCTTGATGCTCCTACATCAGTTGCTTCTTCATCTCTGGTAATTTTTATTTTTGGTACATTTTACCTTTATATTAGCACAATACAGTCTTACTTGATTACCTAAGCAGTATCTTCAAGTATATTTTTGACAGCTAGTTCCATATTGCATATTAACTCTTCAAAAACAAGCTAGGTATTATACTCCAATACGCTGCAGGTGGTACCATATCAATTCTTCCTTATTAGATCAACAATATTTGACTTTCATCCATCATCATTTTTCCTCATGTGTTGTTTTAGTTTGAATCTCTCAAACTTCCTGTTTTTTTTTTTATTTTTTATTTTTGGTATCCTCGAGTGCCTTGTCACATCTTTGATCCATCGCTGCATCCACTCCATTCTACCAATCTACACATATTTCATTTTCTAATTTCAGGTGAAGCTCACAAATTTTATACAAATATTGAATGTTCAGCCAACTTCTTCTTATTTATTCACATATTAAGGACAATATCAGTGCTAAGAACCTTGTTCTGTTTCTTTGGATTAAATATGTGTTTCCTGCCATCTTGCATGCGACCCCCTATGCAACGTTTTGGGGATTTGATGAAACCCCTATCCAGAACTATAGATACAAGTTTCCATAGCGAGAGTTCACTGGTAACATGTCACAGCTAGGGTTTTATGTCTCAATAATTTATTTTTTAAAGAAAAAACCTAGTCCATCCTTAATTGATATTGATATTCCATTTTGTTTTATGCAGGTTTCGTTCTTGAGATACCTAAAATCCTTCTTGTCTTTGGATTGACCTGAGGCACAACTCTTTGCTTTTGGGTGTCGTGGAACCATGTTGGCCTCAGAGTAGAGAATACCATAAATTTGGGTGTTTCTACCCTAAAGAGTCATAACATCTTCCTACAATCATATTGGTATTAGCTGGGAGTTACTTCTCTATTAGGATTTTCAACCATTTCTTTTTTACATTATTTCATCTTTTTTTAACCAAAGTTTGGCCATGTTAGAATTCTGTTGAATCTAATTCTGTGAAAAGAGTTACAGTTTTTTTGTACATCATAAACCTTTTTTTGGATGTAAATCTCATTTTCTATTCAAACCATCTAGATCTAATTATATTGACTGGGCTGGTTACTATTGACTATTGTTTGCAAACTTTTCTTTGTTAGAGGATCCTCTACAAATTAGTAGTTGCTCGGGAATAGTCATCTACATGATCAGAATTAGTTACTTAGAATCCCCTAAGATAGATATGCCTTTCGCTTGACCATGTATTTTGGCTTCCACAATAGGATACCCAAGGGCATTCGTTGACAAAGAAAAAAAGAGAGAAGCTAATGGGAAACCTATCAAACAATACATTGAAGAATTATTTTGGAGGAAAATCACCCATCAACACAAATTATGGCTACAGATTTCCCGAAAGAAGCCCTTATCATTTTCATAAACTTATTTCAACACCTGACCATCCAAAAATGTCCAAAATAAGTTTGGCAAGATGTGACCAAAGGCTTTATCGAGTCTATATTGGGAAATAGACCTCTTGGATCAGTGCCTTGTTCAATAGGAAGTATTCTACACAACAATCAAATCATCAAGGGATAAATCTCCCTTCCAATGATTAGAGAGACCCTTTGGAGGTATTATGCCTCATCAATATACCTATGATTTAAGGTTCATAATTTTAGTTACAGTGTGTTTCAAGGAATAATTATTGGGGTTTTGTCTAGAAACATATGATAATTCTCTGTATGCTTCACTGTCAAAAGTGAAAATTTGTCCCGAGACCATTTTTACCAATACAAGGATGACCATGAAAATGAACTTGGTATCTCAAATGGCTAAGCCTACACTATATCATTTATCAATATGTCCTACTAGGGAACTCTATCCATTAGAAAATGGAGATAATTAGCATGCCACATAACAATTTCTTATGTGACAATACTGCAACTGAATATGGTTTAGGGAGTCACATGAACTCAAATATTCTTCATGACATGAATTGTCATCCCAGGAGAGGATTTTATAACCCAAATGCAGCTACTAGCTTCTCATCGTAATAGTAAAAAACGTTTCTTTTATTCTTCACCCATATAACTTTGGCACAATGTGACATATCCTACTACTTTCCATGAGTTAATGGCCTCTATCCCTCATAACAATTTGTTGTGGCAATTTTGGAAATGAATTTGGTCATAACATGATGGTCATTGAAATTTCTTAACAACATGAAATAGTGATTTTGAATGACGAGTTGAAATAGTGAAAATGCAATTTCCATTTTCTCAGCAGGGAAGCAAATAATCTGTTCTTTTTACTCCATCCAAATCACTCAGAATAATATTATATCAGAAATGTACCCTACTTCCACCCTCTACCTAGAAAATCTCTCTCACCATGAATGCATATACCTTTTTGTGGACCTCAATCCAACTGCACCCAAGATTTTTCTCTACCCCATTGTCTTTCATCATTTTCCTGACCCTTTCAATATCACCCCACCTACCAACTACACCATACATGTTACACCCTACATGTTATATAACAATACATAAGGTGCAAAATTTTTAGATCCCAACTCAAACAGTCGTGCCGCAAATTCTTAAATTCCTGGGTTGTTATGAATTCTACAAGCACCAAGAAAAGACCCCCACAAAATGGCACCAGGTTTCATTGGAATTTGTTGATAAAGTCATGTGCCTCATCCAAGTACCAAGCTCGACCAAGAAAGTCAACCATGCAACTATAGTGCTCCATTATAGGTGTTATGTGGTAATGATTACTCATACAATTAAAGTAATGTTTTCCATTATCCATGAGGCCTACATGGGAGCATGCAAACAAAACACCAATTAAGGTGACATCATTAGGTTTTGCACCTATTGGGTAGGGTCCCCCTAGGTCAAAGTTTTGTCAATTGTTTGTAAAGAGCCTGCATTTTGAGGAGCAGAGCACGCTTCGCGGAGTGTTTTAGGAGTCATAGGGGATTCAAGGTGGGTCAAAGCCCCTTATTTTGTAAAAGGGTGGGATCAATTTGTATGTTTTGAGCTCCGGCCATGGTTTGCAGACCATGGTATTGTAAGAGAAAAATATATATAAAGGCTTGTCTTAGTAAGTCAAAAGGATGGATATGTTTTGATGTTTATAAGTTTGTAATTGTCATATCTTTCTATGTTAGAGTGAAAGGGAAGGCTCTTGCAGTTGTGTGCGTGGAGACCTTGGTAAGTATGCAGTTGTGTGCGCAGGGCCCTGCAGCTATGTGCACAGGGTAAGAAGGATTGTAATTGTTAAGATCTGAAGATAATAAAGAAGATTTTGAAGGCAGACCTATGTGCCTACATTTTTTACTTTACCTTATGAAACTATTGTTTACTTTTGTGCTGCATGGTAAAAGATAAGATAAGAATTAAGATATGAATGTTGTTATAATTAATTACAGTTAAGGTCCATAGATTTATGCACAATAGATAGAGTTTTAGATCTATGAAGTAGTCTTGTTGTATGAATAGATCATATTCGATATAATATTAAGTAAGATCGCATGGCACAGTAATAAATATATACTTGAGCCAAACTAAGTCAAGATCCACACTCCATAATCCTTCTGGATGCAGAAACCTGATTCAAGCATCCCCCAATATCGCCTCAGGTGAGACCACGGTCTACACGATCATATCTTTGTCGAAAGGACTAGTGATAAAGGGTTTTATTGATGCCCTGTTGTATCTCTGAGATGATAATGGTAAACTATCATGCGAAGGCATCTAAGATAATTGTTTTAGGGGTTTTGTTTTAATTTGGAGGACCAATGTATGAAAGAAATGTAAGACTGTAATGCCTAACCTTTTGAATAATATTAATATTAAAATAGAGGGCTGCTATTAAAATTCACATAGTGATATAACTTGTATGGTGTTGAGAAGAAATAAAGAATGATATGATTATCATAGTCTTCATATTGAAAATTAAATAATCACAAGTATGAAAACCTTTAAACTATGTTCAAAAGGTTTAACAGAATGTTCTTAAACTTACAAAAGATGCTGATGATTTATTGATTTAGAGGGAATTAATTAAACAAGAAGTTCATTAATTCATTCTCTTTACAGATTATCACTTCAGAAGCTTATAGGAATAGATTGAAACCCAATTATTCCTACCTAGTTATCTCTGTAAGACATAAGAATATGAAGAAAAACATAATAAATAATACTGGAAAAAAATTACAAGAAACACAAAACTGTGTAAATCAGAATTTAGAATCCTTTGCTTTTATATTAATGATCCAGAAAATTCAAGTACATCAAATGCTTGAAAATGCTTCTTCAAGGGTACAACGCTTAATAACTCATAAATAGAGTTATTTATACAACAGTAGAACTGATAAAATATCCTAAACTGTTTTTACAAAAATAAATTATTACAAAATCAAAAATAAAAACTGCTAGTTGATCTGGCACTATTTTGATGCCAAGTTGTTGATGACTGTTGTTGAAAAAACTGAAAACTGTTGAAGCTGGCTGACTGTTCCTCCAAACACTAAATGTTGTTAGATCACTCTTCAGTCAAGTAAATCTATCAATTCTTCACAGTGTTTCTTATCTGGGATAGAAATATTTGTTACCCTCCTCTGAACTTCATCCGTCTCTGTATATTTAGTAAAAGTAGGCTTTACTAAAAATATGTGTCTGATTTCATTCAAAATAAAGAAAGTATCCCTGAGTGTATTTATTATTAGTGCCAGTGTTGTTGAACCTCTGATGTTTGAAACTGAAGCTGCATGTTTGCCCACCTCTGTCAGTTTCTGAACCTAATACTCAATTGGCATCAACTTATCATTAATTATAAGCATAGAGGGTAAACCCTTGCTGGTCAAGGGTTCTATTCTGCTGAAAAACCTCTGAACTATGGTATTGACATTGCTGCACTTTTCCTGTAGTTGAAGGGTGAGATTTTTCTTGGCGATGATCTTCTTTACCTCCAATATAGTTGCAGTTCTGTCACTTATGCCTAATTCCTCAAGCTCATAGCCATCTTTGGAATTTATAAATTTGATTATATCAGAGGCAATTTCTAGCATATCCTCTAGCTCCTTGGTTATAGTCTCTACTGCTTCCTAGGATTTTTCTAAGAGATCTTTATGATCAAACACTATCTTGATAAAGGGCCAAATATCCTTGATTGATTCTATAATTTCTTCCCACAAGATTTCCTTTGTTAAACCCAATTTGTTTCCTATGAAGGATTCTTTGAGTTCCCTTTGTAATACTTCAATCTGAACTTTGACTTTGTTCAATTCAGTTGTATGTGAACTGTCAGCTACTAACTTCATAAGTTGTAACTCCTTGAGTTCATCCTTTAGTTTCTTAATTTCTCCTGTCTAGATAGACAAGTTCTGAACAACTTCAACAAGTTGTGAGCTCCTTCTGCTGCACCTATAGTCGATGTTGTAGTTGTAGCGGAAACTTTGGTGGTGGGAATTGTTGTAAAGAGGACTATATCCATTGGAGTAATCTCCTTTAGTAATTTCTCTGCTTCCTCTCCTATTGGCCTGGTGTTACAAATGAATGGAACAACTTGGGCTTTCAGCTTGAATTTTAATTTCTTCTTGGTAGGCACAAAGTGTACTTCATCTCCTTTTAACCTCTACCTTAAGTATTCTAGTGCAAAGATTCTGATAGGGAGGTACTTGGGCAGTTTGTAGGGTGGAAGCTCATAACTATAAACCTTGAACTCTGTGTAGTTTTGGTAACAATACCAATCCCTTTTTGTAGCTTGATCAACCAATTGTAATTCTTTAATAATCTCCTCACTGATCCTTGGTACTGGACTGCTGCTCATAACACTGATAGATGGATGAACAAACAGTTCTATGAACTATTTATATGTAAACTCTTCCTTTTCCTTCATCCCCATTAAAGTCCAGAATATCACTGATTGTTGATTTCCTTCCTCATCTAACTTCTATAAAGAAAATGGGAATTTGTCTCCCTGAAAATATATAAAACGATAAACAAGTACTGAATCATACTTGGATACTTCTTCAGTATTGAACTTGACAAATTTCTCATGTATGGCTTCAGCAATGAAATTACTGAAATCATAAATAATAATGGGTTTAGAATTAGTAGAAAACATGGATAAGAAGCCAATGATGGCTTCATTGACAGACTGATCGAAGTTATCACCAAGAAAATAAGACAAAATAGTGGTAATTTGCTCCATTCATATCAAGAAAAATGGATGAATCATAAGGAGGATTCCTTTTTGGCAGAGGACTATCAATAGCTAGGAACAGTTCAAGGGTCTAGGATCTTTTAGTAAAGTCTAGTTTTTGATAAGATTCTATCAGGTTTTCATGGGAAAAAGGATGGTTTGGTGTAGTAGAAGGGGCCTACAACATTTTTTCAATGGAAAGAATTGATTCAACAGAGGATTTCTCCTGTGGGTGAAATAATTGCTCTGTGGATGGGATCATAATATTCATGGCATTTTCTTCCAAATTCAGGTGCTCTGTGTATCTGTGGGAAAATGTAATGAGGTAATTGAGAGTCCCAGAGCCCTATTTCATCTGTCTGGTCAATCAACTAATCTTCCATCCAACAATAGATTTCATATATATCTAATTGAGAAGAAGTCTCAAAGATTTTGCAATCTTTGTCAACCAATGTGGTATGATGGAAGTCGACCTGTGGGTGAATCAAAGGGTTTGGGACTTCTGCGATTTATTTTACCTTGGGAGGCATTTTTTTAAACAAATTGCAAACTATAAATGAAACAAATTAGTCTAAAAGAGAGTGATCATAGTAAAAAAAATATAACTGACCAAGGGATAAGTGGATCTAGATGTCGGATTTGCGAATAGGACAAATGATTTCTTTAATGTTGGACAGTGGCTGTGTTGTAGGCAAGAAAAATTCAATGATTAATCCGGTTGTAGAAATTCACTATGTAACCATTCTCATGGATAATACAATGTTTATAAATGAAAAAGTGGAGTAGGGGTGGTACTAAATGTTTGAATTTACATTAATTATTCAACGGATTAATTAGCAGATGTTTGAGTCATAAATTCATGAGAGCATAATTGAATGGGCAATGGATAGGTGACAATTGATTGGATGGCAGACATGAGATGGAGTGTGACGTGGAGCATGATGTGGAGCAGCGGTAAACGGTCCTTTAATATACCACATTCGGGGGTAAGGTGAGGTGGTAAGCAATTTTGGGATTTTTAGTCCCGAAACACTAAAAGCAGAAAAAGGAGTTTATATGGGCGGTATGGGAAACTGCCCATTTCAGAACTCCCCTCGTGCCGATAAAGTTTGAATGGTGAATGAGGGCCAAGGAGGGCCATGTGCCATCAGATCATGGAAGAATGTGCGGGATGAGAGGTGAGGTGGGGGGTATTTAACATATGAGTGGAAATGAATGGTGGGGTCACGACTTCGAGGGCGGATGTGAAAGTTGTGGGTCATGGGGATTAAATGAAATAATATTGGCTTATGAAACTTTTTGGTTAATTAAAACCCATCATATATATGTTTTCCCAATGTTACAACTTAGGGTTAAAACATTTTATGCTTCAATTTGTTTTCACATCTCTACCTACCCTTTTACTCCTAACATTTTCACTTATTTTTCAAAGTGCATATAAGCTAACAGCTCAACATTTTCTTTTTATGCTTGATCTACCTCTATACCTTATTTCCACCACTCGCTCAGATTAAAGTGTTGAGCCAAATTTATTTTCTACCTATGACAATCAATTTAAATTAAATCCAATCATGATTAAACTATATAATTGGATCAAACAAACTAGTGTGGCATCTATACAAACTGCACACAACTATTATTTGCAAAATTGAATTAGACTAAGGTAGTGGCATTTAGATTTGCAATACTTTCAGAGTTTATTGTTTCTGCTTTTTTCTCTAACCTAACATTTTTTATTTTTGCCTTCATTTTTTAGGGCATCTATTCTAACATTTTTTTTGATATGGACATATTTATCAAAATATTTCCTAACATTTTTTATTCAATATTTCTTTTGTCCATATCCTAGCTTAACATATTTTTAAATATATTTTTCATTTTTTAACTAATTGATTCTAACTTACCAAAACCAAAAAATGCTACAACATTGGCTCCAACTAGGGACTAATTTCTCCTGTAGAATGCAAAGAACCTGAAGATCCATGTGCCTTCTCCTCGGGCTATGGAGACTCTGCTGTAAAAGATCATTTTGACAGCTTTGAAAGTAAAATAAACCGGATTTTTACAATGGTAGTAATGAACTCTACTTTAACTTCTTAGTACTGAATGTAATGTTTGAGAAACCTTCCATTTACAGGATAAGTGGAATACAGTCCCTCAAGATTTTGTAGCACAAAATTGTTATTTCCCTTCCCTTTAGCAATTGCTAAAGGTCCAAACCACAGGTTGTCAAACTTGCCATGTTTTTCCTTATCTTCTCTTTTGGCATCCCACCTTAAAACTAGATCACCTTCCTTGACGTCTCTTTCCCTAGCTCTTCTGTCAAATAGGCTCTTCATCTTATTATGATACTTTTTCAATTTGTATTGAACTTCATCTTTGTTTTCATTTAGTTCAATAATCTAATTTATTCTTCTTGAAAAGTCATCAGGTTCATCTGTTGAATCCTGCAGGATTTTTAAAACAGGAAAGGCCAAATTGGTAGGGAAGATTGCATCTTTCCCATAGACTAACTGAAAAGGAGATTTTCCAGTAGATATTTTTGGAGTAATTTTGTTTGCCCATACTGCATAAATTAAATGAGAGTCCCAACTCTTTTTATGATCTACTAGAGTCTTTTTGATTACCTTTACCAGAATTTTATTTGATGATTCTGCAAGGCCATTACCTTGAGGGTAATATGGAGTTGAATGATGTAACAGAATGTAATATTTCTCGCAAAAGTTAATCATTTTAACACTAGAAAAGGCTGTTGCATTATTAGTGACAATTTGAGTTGGGCAACCAAACCTAGATAAGTTATTTTGTTTAATGAACTTAATTACCACTGCATCAGTAGCATTTCTTACAAGAATTGCTTCTACCAATTTAGTGAAATAGTATGTTGCAGTGAGTATCCATCTATGATGATTACTTGAAGTGGGATTAATCTCTCGAACAAAATCTAATCCCCATTGGAGAAAAGGTGTTGAGACTATTGATGGAACCAATGGAAGAGCTGCTAATTTTTTCTTGCCTGCAAACATCTAACATGGAACACAACCTATGACCTTTGCTCCTACTTATAAGAAAAATGTTGGGAAATAAAATCCTACCCTTAATATATTATATGTTGTTGCTCTCCAAGCATAATTTCCTCCATAAAATCCTGTATGAAATTGATCAATGATTCCTTCAATTTCTGATTCTGTTAAATACAATAACAAAATGTTTAGTGGATCGTTCCAGTACAAATTTGCATTTATGATACAGTACTTGGCTTCTTTCAATTTGAGAGTTTTACTCTGGCTTCTGGAGGAAGATTTTGGACATTCAAAGTGGATTAATAAATTTACAATGTCTTGATACTAATTTGATAACATGAATTTTTCATCAATGGGTAAAGGGCTGATCTGATCTGAAGGTAAAGGTTCTTATGGATTATTTTCTTCAGGATAAAGGGAAGGTTCTTGTGGATTCTCCCTTTCTACAAGGATTGAAGGTTCTTGTGTATTCTTCATGTTTGAACTTTGAGAAGGTTCTTGTGGATTCTTCCCTTGTATTTCTAAAACAAAGTTTATTCTGATAACTTTACAGTTGGATTAAACTAAAAGCTTAGCTAAACCTTAACCCTTTACTAGCTTTGTAGTTTTGATACTTAGATCAAACTCAAATATTTGAGTAATCCATATACCTCTCTTCCCATCAGTATCATGTTGGGTTAAAACAATTTTCACAACATTGTTAGGGACATATGTAGTAATAGGTGAATGTAGGACATACATCCTGAATGATTTCAGGGCTTGAATAAGGGCATAAGCTTGCTTCTCAATGATTTCATACTTAAGCTCGACATCTCTCATTACCTTACTAAAAAAGGCTTTGGGTTGGTCATGGGAATCTTCATTCTTTTGTAATAGAACAATAACAAGGGTTGTTTCAGAGGCAAAGGAAAACATACTGAATGGTTTAGTATAATCAGGGTTGGCCAAGGTAGGAGCTTTAGAGAGAGATTTCTTGATATGATCAAATGCATGCCTAGAAGAGACAGTCCTTTTAACTTCATGATCCTTTCTAATCATATTAATTATATCTTTTAGAAGCTCAACATAATTTGGAATGAATCTCCTTAAAAAATTAATCTTGCCTAGAAAAGCTTGAATCTCCTTCTTATTTCTAGGTAAGGTCAATGTTTTAATGGCAGACACATGCTTGAGATCAATCACCACTCCTTCCTTTGAAATTATGTGGCCCAACAATTTTCCTTCTTTGATAGCAAACATAGGCTTTTTTGGATTTAGTGATATCCCAAATTTCCTACACTTGTCAAAAACCTTCCTCAAATGCTTACGATGTTTATGATCAAAATTAGAAAAAATAGTTATGTCATCAAGATAAATGATTACAAATTTATTTACCTGACCCACAAAAGCTATGTCCATATCTCTTTGCAATGTTTCTCCAGCATTAGATACGCCAAAGGACATTCTAGAGTACATAAATGTACCCCAGAGTGTAGTAAAGGTTGTGTAGAATTTTCTCTACAAATCAGCTAGCTCACTGATATCATATAAAACTTTCACCTGCAGATCCAACTAATATATGCAATGTACTGAAGCATAATACTAGATCTACATCTACCATAAACTTAGCGGAAGCTTAATTGAAAATGATCAACATCAATAAGAACACATATAACTGATAAGAAGGAATCAATCACACATAACATAGAAGATATAACTCAGGGAAAGCCTCAGCCTAAAACCCCACTCTCTGTATTATCATACATATGATTTATACAAAGCCTTATCTCTCACACAACTAGCCAGCTCTCAGTACAATCCTCACAGATGAAGGTGGAAATACATCAAGATTACACAAAGCCTTAGCTCTCACAGCTAGCCAACTCTCAGTGCAATCCTCCTGGATGCTCACAAGCAAACAAGACTTCTCCTAAGCCTTCTACTCTGCCCTCCAAGCCTCCTATTTCATTGCATAGTTTTTCCTGGGTGATCCTCCTGTTACGAAGTGTAACACTAATCTCTCACACTGATATCACACCCTCTAAAACTGCACAATCCTCAAGGAACCTTAATCCTTCTTCTTGGATGATTTTCCTTTATAGGAAAAATCCTTCCAACTGATAGTACACTGTCCCTCCTTTGATCTCAACTGGGTCATTCTCTGAACTGACATGCATGAGTTCTTTATGAGAGAATATTCAGTTATCTGAAGTGCAGTAGTTACATGCATGCAAGCATTGACTAACTGAACTCACATTAATTTAAACAAACTGTTTAAATCAAATATCATTGGACTTGACTCAATTAACTGAGCCAACTAATTACAACTCAATATTACAACTCATCCTTATCTCTTTAACTGATGG
>APFE030548452.1:0-25290 GCA_000404065.3 Pinus taeda
CGTTGCTGATCTGAATGATGATTGTCAGTTGCTGCTGCTATTGTTGATGACTTTCATAAGTCATGTTTTAAATATTCGTCTCTATGTCATGTATCTTTTCCTTATATGGTGTCCAGGTCATGTAACGACCTATACTGGTTTCCCCACTATGCCTGGGATGAAGATGTAGTATATTTGGTCATCATATGTAAATTTCTGATGATACCCACTTGGTTGGGTGATCGATGTATGTATTAAGTTTTTTAGTGATAGGAAGGTCTTGTATTGTTGCATAAGTCTTGGTTGTTCTTAAAGAACATCTTGCAGATCTTTCCTACAGTCAGGGGGAGCATGGTCAGCATAGTAGGACAGAGATTTCAGCATGTACTCAGGGGGAGCACAACCCTTTGCCCTTGATGACAAAGGGGCAGAATGATCTTGAGGATCTTGGTGTTGCCATCAAGTCCAAAGGGGGAGATTGTTGGCATTATGGCACACGTTTGGAGCTATGGCATAGGTATTGTCCTTGATGGCAACTCTCTTTGGTAACATATCTCAGTTCAGGCACTTAGAAAGAAGAAAAAGACATATACGCAGGTTCATCTAGACAAAGGCGCGTATACACGCCGGTTATACATTACAAAAGCGCGTATATGTTGGGGATCATATTTTTGGTCCATAGTAGTGAGTCCTTGGAACTTGAACCTATGTTTCAGACCAAGGCATCTCGGCAGATGTATTGATCCCTAGTTTTGGGTTCATGGTATTGAAATGTTATGGTTTTGGACCATGGTATTGAGGAAGGCCTAAGACTATAAAAGAGGAAGGAGATCATGTGGCAAAGAGGGAGCTGGATTATTATTGAAGATCCGAAAAGTACTAGAGCTGGTATATTGGTAATTGGGTTATGTTGCAGATCTAGACCTTAATGAAGGAGGAACCTTAGCGCAAAAGGAAGGATAAGTTCTATTCATGGGTCATAATATTTAAGCTTGAATGATAGTATCTTTGCATGACTTAGATCTGCTAGATGTGGGGCTTGCTTGATCTATAAGTCTGATAATCTGGGTTTATTAGTGATTTACTATTTGGAAGAGTGCGTTATCCTTTATAGATTTGTACGCAGGTTCAGTGAAGTGAAGGCGCGTATACACGCAGTTTTGGTGAAGTAAAGGAGCGTATAGGTAGGTTGTTCCATACGCAGATGCGTATGCACACAAGTTGCAGGCTGTTGAAATGGCGTATATGCTTTAAGTTGTGATCTAACTGCTTCTGTGTATTGCTACTGAGTTCTGGTTTCTGTTTTCTGGTGTATGGTTTCTGGTACTGTGTTTTGGGTACAACTGTAAGAAGAATATCTACTTGATTCAGATCTAAGTTTGTGGAAAGGGAGATTAGTTGATTTGATGAATTGTTTTGGATGTTCCAATGGATCAGTCTGAAAATTGAATGAAACGTGGTCCCTAGAAGAAAGAGAAGGTTGTAGCCTTCTGTAGGTCAGCACCTACGTACTAGTATCTTGGCTAGTGCAAGAGCTAAGGGGGTTGTAGCTCCCTTCCAGGAGAAGCTGGAAAAACGAGAGAGAGTTGTAGCTCTCTGCAGGTTGCAGCCTGCGTACTGGTAAAGGACTGCACTAGTACATTGTAAACAGAAGTTTCTAATTAAAGAAAGATAGAGACGAATTGCAACAGGTGGTTTTCACCCACATTGGGTTTCCACCTTATATCTTGTATTCTTGTGTGTGATTGTCTTTATGCTCTGCTTTACCGTCTCTAGTTACTGGTTATTTGATTCTGCATCACAGATTAACAATCATCATCAGAAAGTTAAATTAAATTAAAAGTTTGCTTTGTATACGTGGTTTTCCTTCTGAGTAGTTGCGTATATACGCGGGTTTAATTAACTGAAGTAGTGTATACAATTTGGTTTTAGAAAAGGAATATTTGATCTGATAATACTAATTCACCCCCCCTCTCAGTATTATTTCCAACAATTGGTATCAGAGCAAGTCCTTCTGAAAAAGCTTGATCGCTTGAAGGAAGATCTTTCATCATGAGCAACTACGAGAGGGAAGCATCAATCAGGCCACCGGTTTGTGATGGGACAAACTTCATATACTGGAAGGTAAGAGTTACTGCCTATCTTCAATCTCTGGGTACTGAACTCTGGGATATCATAGATACAGGGTATACTTTTCCAGCATCAACTCCCACAGATCCGGCTGAGAAGAAGAAATATGAAATGAATGCAAAGGCGGTCAATACTCTATTGGGATGTCTATCACAATCTAAATTTGTCAAAGTCATGCAGTATAAATCAGCTAAGGAAATATGGGACAAGATTGTTCTGAGCTATGAAGGAGATGACCAGGTAAAAAGAGCAAACCTTCAAACCCTCAAAATTCAGTATGAAAATCTCAAGATGTACAATGATGAAAGTGTGGCTAACTATTTTCTTCGTGTAGATGAGATTGTTAATTGTATGAAAAATTTGGGTGAAGAAGTAAGGGAGGCTGTTGTTGTTGAAAAAGTTCTAAGATCTCTGTCCCCTAGGTTTGAATCTAAAGTTTCTGCTATAGAAGAAAAAGAAAAGCTCCAAGACCTTAAAATGTCACAGCTGCATGGAATTCTAATTGCTTATGAAATGAGGAAAGGAGGACCATCAGACAGGAGAGAAGCTACCTTCAAGGCTTCTGGGAAAGGAGACTACTATGAGTCTGGACACATATCGGAAGAAGAAGAACAATCTAATTTTGTCAAAAATCTTCAACGGGGCTCCAGACGATTCTGAGGTAAGCTACCATTCAAATGTTTTGCTTGTGGAAGAGTAGGTCACTATGCTTCCAAATGTCCTCACAAGGATAAGATTGACAAGGGGAAGGAACCTATTAGATGGAACAAGAAACAAAATGCAAATAAGAAAAGCTACTATACACATGAAGATAGTGATGGACTATCAAATAGCGACGAAGATGATCGAGGTAATCACTATAAACTGTTAATGGCCTTTGAAGATGATGATTACATGGATGCTATAGATGTGGATGGCTTTTATGAAGAGATTGGTAAACGCAAAACATGCTTAGAAGAAAAGAATATGATCATTGATACCTTGCATTTCCAACTTGATGAAAAAGAAAAATCTCTTGAAAAGTTAGAATGTGAAATTGTTGGGCTTAGAAAATAAATTGAGAAAACAAAGGCCCTTAATCTCAAATTTGTTAAAGGATCTGAAACTCTGAATGAGATTATCAGTGTGTAGCGTTCCCCTCTAATCAAGACAGGTTTGGGTTATAATGGAGAAGCAGCTCAAGCTTCCACCTCCAAAAGTTATCTTGATGCAGCAAGAAGGAGTGAGCAAAGGCCTAATAGAAATCATCAGGTAAATCAGGGACAATCTTCTTCAAGAATGAACAAAGACTATCAAGAAAATCGGGGGCATGCTACCTTAAGGACAAATAGAAGCTACAATCAGCCACAGGTAAAATCTTCCCAATTTTCTTCAAGAGTGGATGGCAGTAGAAACTATAATCGGTTGGATGATAGTCACAGGAATTTCTTCAATGGCCAATGTTTCTTTTGCCATAACTTTGGTCACAAAGCAGCTCAATGTGTTGCCTATAAGACAATCATGACTAGAGAAGCACAAAAACAAAGAAGTATGTCGGAAATCAAAAAGAGGACCTATAACAACTTTTCCGCTCTTGAAAGTGAAATTGAATGCTCTATTTGTAATAATTTTGGTCATGAAGATTCTGAATGTAGGAGCAGGTTTTTGAAGACAACTCAGAAGGAACAAACCTCAAGTGCCAAAACAGGGAGAATGAAGGAACCACAACCGGATAGATGTGGGATAGCCTTATATGCAGAAGGACAAGAAAATCAATGGTACATAGACAACGGATGTTCGAAGCATATGACAGGTGATAAAGAAAAACTTGAATCATATACTGCTTTACAAAAGGGAAAGAAAGTTTCTTTTGGAAATGATACCCCTACAGCCATAAAAGGTAAAGGCATTGCTCAATTAAAAGATAAAGTCAAAGCTGGAAATGTTTTGTATGTTGATGGTTTGAAGCATAATCTATTGAGTGTCAGTTAGATGTGCGATAATAGAACAGAGGTGATATTTCGATCAAATGGGTGTAGTGTTTGTGACCTTGATCTTGATACAGGAGAAATAGTTATCAAAGGCAAAAGAACTCCAAATAATCTATACATATTTGAAGAAGGAGAACAACAATGTTATTTGAGCAAGAATGATGAACACTGGTTATGGCACCGGAGGTTGGGGCATCTAAGCTTTTCACAATTAAGAAAAGCATGCAAGTACCAGGCAGTTCGTGGTCTTCCAGACATCAAAATTCCAGAAAACACCTTATGCAAATCATGTCAGTTTGGGAAGCAAACCAGAACTAACTTCCCTGAGAAGGAAGGATCAGCCAGCAAGCCTCTTGAGCTAGTTCATACAGATGTATGTGGTCCATTCAGAAAAAGATCACCTCGAGGAGAAGAATACCTTATATTATTCATCGATGATTTCTCCAGGATGGTTTGGCTAGGACTTATGAAGCACAAGGATGAAGCATTCGAAAAATTCAAATCATTCAAAGCTTTGGTTGAAAATGAATCAGATTACAAAATTAAGTGCCTCAGGTCCGACAGAGGTGAGGAGTTTACCTCAAATGAATTTTTCGATTTTTGTGAAGAGCATGGAATAAGAAGGGAATTCTCTACAGCAAGGACTCCTCAGCAAAATGGAGTAGTAGAAAGGATGAACAGAACAATCCAAAAAATGGCTCGTGCTATGCTTGATGAGTCTGGAACTCTTGCAACCTTCTGGGGTGAAGCTGCATATGCTGCGGTTGTTATTCTCAGCAAAACAAATGTCCAAGTGAACAGCACTCAAACTCCGCATGAGCTCTGGTATGGTAAAACTCCTTCGGTAAAGCATTTCAAAATCTTTGGGAGCAAATGTTATATTAAGAATACAGATGAACATCTTGGCAAACTTGAACCTAGAGCAGATGAAGGCATTCTCCTTGGATATTCTCCCTACAGCAAAGCATATAAGTGCTATAATAAAAGACTTGGAAGAATTGTTGACAGCATTGACGTAGTCGTTGATGAAAAAGGATACATCCCCAGGCAAGTAAATTATGAAGATATCGGAGAAGATGAAGACTACTCTCCATATCAGACAGATGATGAAGAAGAACCTCAAGAGGCACCAGAGGAACAGATAAGGATAGAAGAGAAGACTCCATCTAGGTATGTTCAGAAGAATCATCCTGAATCTCAGATTTTGGGGCAGAATGAAGTAGGTGTACAAACTAGAAGAACAATTGTAGAAGCCTCAAGCTATTTGGCATTGCTCTCCTCTACTAAGCCACAAAATGTAAAAGAGGCATGCAAAGATGAAAGCTGGGTCAAGGCAATGGATGAAGAACTTGAGCAGATTGAAAAGAACAACAGTTTGGAGTTGGTTCCTAGACCAAAAGATAAGAATGTCATATGGACAAAATGGATCTTCAAGAACAAGTTGAATGAGAATGGGGAAGTCATTAGAAACAAAGCTAGACTTGTTTGTAAAGGATATACTCAACAAGAAGGGATAGATTTTGAAGAAACGTTTGCTCCGGTTGCTAGACTTGAAGCCATCCGAATGTTCCTTGCTCTCTCAAGCTTTCAGAATTCCAAAGTCTTTCAAATGGACGTGAAATCCGCCTTTCTGAATGGGGACTTAGAAGAAGAAGTGTACATTGAGCAACCAGATGGTTTCATCCTTGGGAATGATCCAAATCTTGTATGCAGACTGAAAAAGGCTCTCTATGGTCTTAAACAAGCTCCAAGGGCTTGGTACTACCGATTGGACAAATATCTTCATCAACAAGGTTTTTCAAAAGGATCAGCAGATAGAAATCTTTATTTAAAAAATGAAAATGACAAATTGCTAATACTTGTTGTGTATGTAGATGACATTATCTTTGGCAGCAATGAAGATGCTATGAGTCAAAGTTTTGCCTTGGTGATGCAGAAAGAATTCGAAATGTTTATGCTTGGAGAACTGACATACTTTCTTGGATTGCAAATCTAACAAAATGAAGGCGAGATCTTCTTGTCTCAAACAAAGTGTCTCAAGTAGGTTTTGAAGAAATATGGCATCGAAGATGCAAAAGCAGTATGTACCCCCATGGTTACAGGATGCAGTCTCAGTGCAAATGATGAATCGGCAGCTGTGAATCAACCAACCTACAGGTCTATGATTGGAAGTTTACTTTATTTGACAGGTACCCGACCAGAGATAATGCATGCAGTGGGAATAGTTGGGAGATTTCAGGAAAATCCAAAGGAAACTCATCTTCAAGCAGTGAAGAGAATTTTCAAATATCTTCAAGGGACTCAGAACTATGGCTTATGGTATCCTAGAGATACAGATCTCACACTTCATGCTTATACAGATGCAGATTGGGCCGGAAGCGTGGATGACAGGAAGAGCACAAGTGGTGGAGCATTCTTTATGGGTTCCAGATTAGTATCCTGGTTCAGCAAGAAACAGAGTTCGATTGCCTTATCTACAGCTGAAGCGGAATATGTAGCAGCTGCATCTTGCTGCACTCAACTCCTTTGGATGATGCAGACCTTGCAGGATTTTCAAATCACTTGTACACCACCTATCCCCATCTTATGTGATAATACAAGTGCAATCAGTATCTCAATAAACCCTGTCATGCATTCAAAGACCAAGCACATACCGATCAAGTATCACTTTCTTCGGGAACAAGTGTTGGAACAAAAGGTCAAATTGGAGTATGTTCCTTCTAAGGAACAAGTTGCTGATATTTTCACCAAACCACTGCCCAGGGAAACTTTTGAATATCTTAGATAGAAGCTGGGAGTTGTTGATGTATCATCTTGCTGTTAAATCTTGTCAGTTTCAGAGAAAAATGGGTGTACGCGTGTTGGATAAGGAGTATCCGCGTACATACGCCGGTTTGTGCAAAGAAAGTAGTTTATATGAAGGCTTAATGGATATCAGAAGGAGCAGGCTCTGGTTGAAGATATTCTGATGTGGGTCTGACAGAGACCATCCGACACATGTTCAGGGGGAGCAGATAATCTTCTAATAATGCATTGTTGGCATTATCTTAGAAGCTTTAGGTTCTAGTTCATAGCTGTTGTTGATTTCAGGTGGAACAAAGACAGAGGGAGAACTGAAGGAAATCTTGGTTGCTGATATGAATGAAGATTGACAGTTGTTGCTGCTATCAGTTGTTGATGACTTTCATAAGTCATGTTTTAAATATTCGTCTCTATGTCATGTATTTCTTTCTTATATGGCGTCAAGGTCATGTAACGGCCTATATTGGTTCCCCACTATGCCTGGGATGAAGATGTAATGTATTTGGTCATCATATGTAAATTTCTGTTGTATTCCACCTGGTTGGATGGAAGATCCCCACTTGGTTGGGTGATGGATGTATGTATTAAGTCTTTTGGTGATAGGAAGGTCTTGTTGCATAAGTCTTGGTTCTTCTTAAAGAACATCCTTTTGTAGATCCTGCCTACAGTCAGGGGGAGCATGTTCAGCACAGCAGGACAGATGTACTCAGGGGAGCACCACCCTTTGCCCTTGATGACAAAGGGGGAGAATGATCTTGGTGTTGCCATCAAGTCCAAAGGGGGAGATTGTTGGCATTATGGCACAAGTTTGGAGCTATGGCATAGGTGTTGTCCTTGATGGCAACCTTCTTTGGTATCAGATCTCTGTTCAGGCACTCAGAAAATAGAAACAGACATATACGCTGGTTCATCTAGACGAAGGCGCATATACACGCGGGTTATACATTACAAAAGCGCGTATATGTTGGGGATCATTCTTTTGGTCCATGGCGGTTAGATCTTAGAACTTGATCCTATGTTTTGGACCATGGCATCTTGTCAGATGTGTTGATCCCTATTTTTGGGTTCATGGTATTGGAATGTTATGGTTTTGGACCATGGTACTGGGGAAGGCCTAAGGCTATAAAAGAGGAAGGAGATCTTGTGACAAATTACCATCTGAATTATAATTGAAGATCTGGAAAGTGCTAGAGCTGGTATATTGGGTGGTGATGCAGATCTGGATCTGAAGGAAGGAGGAACTTTAGCGAAAAAGGAAGGATAAGTTCTATTCATGGGTCATAATCTTTAAGCTTGAATGATAGTATCTTTGTTTGATTTTGATCTGCTAGATGTGACACTTGCTTGATCTATCTGGTAATCTGGGTTAATTAATGATTGAATAGTTGAAAGAGTGAATTATCCTTCGTAAGATCTGTACGCAGGTTCAGTAAGGCGAAGACGCGTATACATGCAGTTTCAGTGAAGTAAAGGGGCGTATACGCAGGTTGTTCCATACGCAGAGGCATATGCACGCTAGTTTCAGGCTGTTGAAATAGCGTATATAATCTAAGTTGTGAACTAGCTACTTCTGACTATTGCTCTTGTGTTCTAGATTCTGCTTTCTGGTGTATGGTTTCTGGTACTGTGTTTTGGGTACAGCTGTAAGGAGAATATCTACTTGATTCAGATCTAATTTGTGAAAAGGAGATTGGTTGATTCTTGATGATTGTTTGATGTTCATGGATCCAGTTTGAAAATTGATGAAACTTGGTCCCTGGAAGAAAGAGAAGGTTGTAGCCTTCTGTAGGTCAGCACCTACGTATTAGTATCTTGGCTAGTGTAAGAGCTAAGGGGGTTGTAGCTCCCTTCCAGGAGAAGCTGGAAAACGAGAGAGAGTTGTAGCTCTCTGCAGGTTGTAGCCTGCGTACTGGTCAAGGACTGCACCAGTACACTGTAAACCGAAGTTTCTAATTAAAGAAAGATAGAGACGAATTGCAGCAGGTGGTTTTCACCCACATTGGGTTTCCATCTTATATCTGGTGTTCTTGTGTGTGATTGTCTTTCTGCTCTGTTTTACTATCTTTGGTTACGGGTATTTGATGCTGCATCTCAGATTAACAAACATCATCTGAAAGTTTAAGTAAATTAAAAGTTTGCTCTGTATACACGGTTTTTCTTCTGAATAGTTGTGTATATACGCGGGTTGAATTAACTGAAGTAGCATATACAATTTGGTTTTTGAAAAGGATTATTTGACTTGATAATACTGATTCACCCCCCCTCTCAGTATTATTTCCAACATTTCACTGCCCTAAAGCTTGAGTCGCTCCCATGATAAGGCATGCATGTGACTGGGACCCTCCAGTCGCTCCCACAATAAGGCATTTATGCAACTGTGGCCCTTTTAAGGCAATTTTGTGCCAGCGAACCCATCTTTTGTGCCACTTTTTTAGGGCTAGGACTCAGGTCATTGCCTAGAACTTCATGAAACTTCCAGAAATGACAAATAACATTGATATAAGGGTACTAATGCAAACACTTGAAGAAGGACTTGATTTGACCCCTACTAGCCATGACATGCATTTCGTCAAACATATCACAAACATGTAATCTACAAGTCACAACAACAAATTTGAGCATAGAGGTCTCATACTTATTTGGGAATCGTCAAAGAGGACTGATATAGCTGCATTTTTATATATTAGGTCATTCATTCACTAACATTTCATATACTAGCCAAAACAGGATGAAATCCAAACATCATAATTGTCATAAAATGTACTTATAACCAACAAATAACCAACGATATATCAATGAGGAAACAACTATTAATTCCACATAATATCAAGCACATTTACTCATGAAAATACCAAGGAAAAGGAGCTCTTTTTAACATATACAAATCCAACTAAGTTAGGGACTTCCTTGTACCACCCAACCATAGATTGGGCTAAACCAAATCTCTCTTTCAGCCAATCACTACCATTCCATATTCCAAGCATGAATGTGGAATCTCATGAAAAAAATCAAACAAAACCAAACCAGGGCTTCCAGAGGCCAAACCACCTCAACCCTTAGCCAATGGTTCTACCTCATGACTTGACATCACTAACCATCACCAGATCGATGTATATCGAAGTTATCCATTGGATCTAGAGCATTTTTTCCAAACAATGCTTCCAGGACTAGTAAATCAACCCATAGTTGTTGCCAGGCTCTAGGACCCCGGATAGGGAGACCAAGCTCCCAAATGGAGAACTACCTGAAATCCTGCATGAGATCCAATGCATCCCCTTCTCCTACAATAAAATAAATAACTAGAATAATCAAGTAAAAAATCTTACAAGTCATGGAATCAATGGGGCACTTCATGGTGGCATACCCTTCCATAATGGGCTTTGTCATGTACAAGTATCTCCAAGCTCAATAGGGTGTTAATCAAGAACCTTGTTAGGTGGTGTCAACCTTTAAAGGGGGTGATATGTCCATGGTACATCCTTCAAGTGGTATGTGGCAAACAATATAGTAATGGAATGGAGTGGGGATCAGGGGAATCATCCAAACCACATGCCATGGTACAAGGGTAACTATAATAAGGGAAGCCCACACCTAGTTATATGAGTGTAGGAGGGAGAAAATCATGGTAAATGAGTTACCCCATATTCTTTTTTCAACCCTTCTTCATATGCCTTTTTCCTTTGATTTTTTTTTCTTCATTACTACTCGGGGCTCCAAGGGCTGAGAGCATGATGTATATTATATAGTTGTGGATACCCTCTTAAGGTGCGGTAGTTCATCTCCCACTAGGGGTTAGGACAATAATGGATTCCTTAATGATGGAGGGGGATCATATAGAGCCCGTAGGAACTAGGGCGATGGCTATGGATAAGGGTTAGAGCTCATGTTTGGCTTTTCCCACGTGCTAAAATTGTATGTCCTGACCAACTCTTGCATTTTGTGGTACATTTCCTGTTGGGAGTGGCCAAATTATGCTTTTTCTTTTATTTTTAGTTGCATCAACCTTCGGTGCATCGTTCCATTCCCGACCCAACATGTGGACAAGGGGAGGGGGAGGCTAACCATATGTGGACCTAGATGGGAAAATAGATGAATGGGGCTAAAATGAGTGGAAGGGGATTATATATATGGTTTCAAGGAGCAAGACCACACAATCAAAGTTTGGATTTCCCATTTAGTTCCAACCCTAAAGCTAATGGCCAGTAAAGAAGATTCCATAAGACTATGATATAAGGTTAACCATGAAATCAGGTAGTGAAACAAGAGTACAAACTTAACCCACTCTTTCTGCTAAATCCCCCCCATCAATCCATGCCCAAAAGTTCCCATGACAAGTAAGGAAAGTTAATGAACTATACCAATGGAAATCAATACCTTTGGGGTCGAGAGGCCCGCCTTCAACCATACAATCATAACATGTGGGTGAGGGACCACATGGTTGGCTCAGGTGGCAGAGATAATGGCACATCAAGCTATTTGGTGTTCAGAAGGGGTTGTTGGATGCCAGTTGAGGACCATTTTAGAGAGAAATTTTCTCCTATATACACTACCCATAAATGATGGGTAACATCTGGCTCCAACTGGGACATGAGCTCGTTGGGTTGTGTTATATTCTTTCCATGACTAGCCCACGTAGTTAACTGGGGGGCTAGAAGGGGGGTGGAGTCCCCCCTTCATTGCACCGATTGTGTAGTGGGGAGAGTCACAGGGGGTTTGAGGGGTGCAGGTAACCCCACTCTATAAATTTTGTTTTTGGACCCTATATTAGGTTGGGCAGACCTACCTATGGTTTTGTGCATGATTTTTCGCACATGGTTTTGGATGTGATGGTTTTTGGTCCATGGTTTTGGATGTGATGGTTTTCGGTCCATGGTATTGGATGCTTCGGCATGTATAAATATGTATTGTAACATTGAAAGTAACATAATGAAAAATCAAGATGGTAGTCTCGGTTTTGGGATCTAGGGGAAATCTCTGTGTATATGTGTTTTATGTGTTATGCTCTCGCATTATTTATTTTCTGTGTTTTAGAATTCGTATGTAGGTAATTTATGTACGGGGTTAAAACCTACATTTGGTATCGGAGTTGTTTTGGCTTCAAGGGGACGCCTTTGTTGCTGAGGGGTTTCGATCCGGCCTATGGTAGACCCTGTTCAGTGGGAGATCTGCGAGATCAATTCTGGTGGTGAAAGAACATGGCAAGCAGTGGAAATATAGAGATTGAGAAATTTAATGGTCAGAGTTTTGAGTTGTGGAAACTCAATATGGAGGATCTGTTTGTGGATAAAGAACAGTGGATCGTGGTAGATCTAAGTACTAAACTAACGGGAGTGTCCGATGAAGAATGGAAGAAGTTGGAACGGAAGGCAAAGAGCACAATATGATTGTGTGTCTCAGATTCAGTATTGTTGAATGCATCAAGGGAAGCTATGGCGAAGGCTTTGTGGGAAAAGTTAAGGACTTTCTACTAATCTAAGTCTCTGGTGAATAAAATGTTCCTACGGAAAAAGTTGTATAACCTAAGAACGAAAGATGGAGAGTCGGTGACAGAGCATCTGAATGCGTTTAATACTCTGGTAAGTCAGTTATTGTCTATTGATATCAAAATTGCAGATGAAGATAAGTGCATTAGTTTGTTGTGTTCTCTACCAGATTCCTGGGATAGTCTGGTTATTGCAATAGGTAGCAATACAATTGCCTTGCAGTTTGATGAAATAGTCTCATCCTTGCTGACGGAGGAGATGAGATGGAAAAATATGGGGAGCCAGAATGGTGATGCCTTGTTTGTACGAGGACGTTCCCAAAACATAAACAAAAATAAGTCATCGAGTGGGAGATCTAAATCTAGAGAGGGATCTAAATCTCCAGGAAAACTTATAAAGGTGGTGTGTTGGAAATGCGAAAATGAAGAGCACTACAAAAGGGATTGTAAATCTAAGGCTCCTGACAAAGGAAAGGGATCTAATGATGCTCCTTCTGCCGAGGCGAAAGCCACCTCATATGAAGGTGGGGATGTGTACTTGGCTTCTTCAAGTACACATGTAGATCATGAGGCATGATTGATTGACTCAGGTGAATCCTTTCACTTCACTCCCCATAGAGAGTGGTTCTGCGAGTATGAGAAATATGATGGTGGTGATGTCTTCTTGGGGGATGACAGGAAGACTAGAATCGTTGGTCGTGGAAAAGTGAAGTTGAAGTTGCAAGGTGGAAGGGTTAGAACACTTTCAGGTGTTCTAAATATTCCTACATTGGCCAGAAATCTGATTTATGTAAGCAAGCTGGATGTTGCAGGTGTAAAAACAATGTTCAAGAAGGATACCTGCAAGATGGTTCGGGGAGCATTGGTATTGATGCAGGGAGTTCGGATTGGAACTCTGTACAAGCTGCAAGGTAGCACTGTTGTTGATGGGTGCAATAGTTCTGTGGTTCCTGAAAGAGAAGCAAAAAATCTAGTGGTCTCTGGAGAGAAGACCATGATGTGGCATCAAAGGCTTGGACATATTGGAGAGAAGGGCCTTCGATACTTCATGGTAAAGGTATGGTAGAAGGTATGAGTAATAGCTCTCTGGATTTTGATTTCTATAAAAATTGTGTATATGGGAAGCAAAATCGGGTGAGTTTCCTCTCTAGTGGTAAGAGGGCGAAATAGATATTAGAGCTTGTGCATAGTGATGTGTTTGGACCTATGAAGGTTCCATTACTGGGTGAGTCTGTGTACTATGTATCATTTATAGATGACTTCTCAAGGAATACATGGATATATTCCTTAAGAATAAATTTGAAGTCTTTAACAAGTTTAAAGAATTTAAGGCTTTGGTGGAAAACCAGATAGAGAAGAAGATATAGGTGCTGAGGATAGATAACGGTGGAGAGTTTTGTAGTAAGGAATTTGAAGAATTCTATAAGAAGTGTGGTATAGCACGGTATAAGACTACTCCATATAAACCTCAGAAAAATGGAGTTGTAGAAAAAATGAATAAGGCATGGATGCAGAGGGCAAGAAGCATGTTCAGTGGTGCCGGGTTAGGACAGGAATTATGGGCAGAGGCGGTGGAGACAACATGTTACGTGGTCAGCAGATCACCTTCATCAGCGTTGGAGGATAAGACTCCACAAGAGGTATGGACTGGTAAAAAACCCTCTCTTTCACATCTGAGGGTATTTGGACGTGATGCATATGTACATGTTCCAAAGGAGAAACAAACCAAGTTTGATAGTAAATATGAAAAGTGCATATTTATTGGGTATAAGGATGGTTTAAAGTGTTATAAGCTTTGGAACCCAGTAATAAGGAAGGTTTTGTACAACCAAGATGTGGTGTTCAGAGAGGTGATTATTAAACATGAAGTCCAACCAAAGGAACCCGAGAAGATAGAGTTTGAGCTAAAGGAGGAAGAATCAGACTCTACAGCAGAGGAGGAATCAGAAGATGAAGAGCCACAAACTTTGGGTGTGAGAAGATAATTTCGAGAAAGAAGGCAGCCAGAAAGGTATATTCCATCTGCTTTCTATTCAAATTTTGCTTTATCTATTACTGATGATGATCTCAAAACTGTGAAGGAAGCAATAGATTCAGAGGATGGAAAACTCTAGAAAGAGGCCATGGTTGATGAAATGGCATCTTTGCACAAAAAGGAGGCTTGGGACCTGGTGGAGTTTCCAGCTGGAAGGAAACTCATTGGCAGCAAATGGGTGTTCAAGAAGAAGACAAATTCAGAAGGAAAGGTGGAGAAATATAAAGCTTGGTTGGTAGCAAAAGGTTATTCCCAAGTGCTCGGAATTGATTTTGGTGATATTTGTTCTCCTGTTGCCAAGGTAACTTCTATTAGATTACTTTTATCTATTGTTTCTACTTTTGATTTTGAGGTAGAACAGATGGATGTGAAGACAACATTTCTTCACGAGGATCTAGAAGAGGAAATCTACATGAAGCAACCTAAAGGCTTTGCAGTGAAGGGTAAGAAAGAACTGGTATGCAAGTTAAAAAAGTATCTATATGGGTTAAAACAGTCACCAAGGATGTGGTATCAGAAATTTGATACATTTATACAGGGACTTGGCTTCACCAGAAGCAAAGAAGATCATTGTGTGTATTTTAAATTAATTGGTGACCATGTTATTTATCTGATCTTTTATGTGGATGATATGTTGCTGGTTGGAAATGACAAAGAAAATATCCAAGATTTGAAGACCCAATTGTCTTCCGAATTCGACATGAAAGATCTTGGTGCTACAAACTATATTTTGGGCATGGATATTAAAAGATATTGGGAAAAGACGAAGCTATGGTTAAACTAGAGGAAGGATGTTGAAACAATATTGTAGAGGTTTAATATGCAGGATAGTAAACCGGTGAAGGTTCCTATTCTTGTAGGTGTGAGGTTATTTGCTAAACAGTGTCCCAAGACACAAGAAGAGGAAGAGGACATGTCTCGTGTTCCATATGCAATGCAGTCGGTGCTTGATGTAAGGCAATGGTTGTACTAGACCAAACATGCACAGCGTGGGAGTATTGTGCAGGTTTATGTCAAAACCAGGAGAGCATTGGACAGCAGTAAGGAGTTTTCAGGTATTTGTTGTGGCATAATGATATGGTTGTGCTACCAAGGAAGACCAGGATTGGACAGAGTGTTGGATATTCATGGATTTGTTGATGCAGACTGGGCTGGAGATCTGGATCAAAGAAGATCTACAAGTGGGTATGTGTTTAAGCTATTTGGAGGTGCAGTCAGTTGGATGAGTAAGAAATAATTTGTAGCGGCACTATAAACTACAGAGGCAGAATACATTTGCAGAGATTGTGTTCAAGTATGGGGTTAGTACAGGAAGCTATAAGGATAGAATGTGACAGCCAAAATGGAATTTTCTTGGCAAAGAACCCTGCGTATCATTCAAAGACAAAGCACATTGATGTTCAATATCACTTTGTGAGGGATATGATAGAAGAAAAAAAGGTGTTGCTGGTAAAGATGGACACTTTGAAGAATATTGCAAATGCATTGACAAAATCTGTGAGCTCTGAGAAATTCTCTTAGTGTAGAGAAACAATGGGCATTGTAGGGCTGGATAAATGACTAAGCTCTCTTGCGGCCCCTTATGGAAAGAAAACAAGTGGGAGAATGTTGGGTTGTGTTATATTCTTTCCACGACTAGCCCACATAGTTAACCAAGGGGTTAGAAGGGGGGCAAAGCCCCCCCCCCCCCCTTGTTGCACCGATTGCGTAGTGGGGGGAGTCACAGGGGGATACTCATTCAACAAATCCCAAAACGAATGAAGAAACGATCAGATGGAGGATAAAGCAGGTGGGATGTAGGAAAGTATGATCTCCATGCAATGTATGATCCAGGTGGATATTGGTGGCCACCCTCCTGTTCCACTTGGACCACCAACACTGTCTCTTTCATTTTTTCAGTTTCCTTAATTGTAGCACAATTTACTATTTTTGGCAATTTTTCAGGTCCTAAACTTCCGGAGCCGTTTTGAGGCCCTAAACGGTGTTTTTAGGGAAAACGGAGAGACCAAAAAGGATTTTAACAAATATACTTATTTTTTTGGCCTACTCTTTGAGATCTTCGAAAAGAGGTATTATGATAGCTAAACAAAGATCGTATGCCAAAGTTATGACCCCGGGAAATTGATGTACCAATTTACCCAAACAAGGCCAACAATTTTGGGGTTAGTTTTCTAGACGTTTAGGGTTTTCCATTGTTTCTCAATAATAAATAGGCCTTGGAGCCTCATTGTAATACAATTCAGAAGCATGTAGCCACCACATCTCTTCTCAAAGATAAGCTACCATCGCCCGAGCTAGTTTATTTCCATTCTGTTTGTAAACATATTTTAGTGTTATGATATTAATGAAATGGAGTGTTATTTCTGCTTCATTTATGTATTCATGGTTATATATGTAATTTGTTGCATTCCTATATAAGTTTGGATCTGTGGTATCAGAGTAGTCTTCGCTTTCTCTGTTTTTCTTTGCATGTCCCCAACGAGGTCATGGTATAAGGATTTAGGGCTCAATTTAGTTGAATCTTTGCAAGACCAACCTTGCAAACCTGATGGCCTCCCATGGCAGAAGAAAAGAAAGACGAGGGGGTAGGAGATCCTTTCAAAATATTGCTCGAGGAAGCCCTCGAGCGACAGAGGAATGCGGTGATGGATAACTTTGACCAGATCCTTTGACGACTAGCCATAGGTGACACATATTCATCCAATAGCCACTCTGGAGGTGACACTCCTTTTAAGGTACATGTTAACTTCAATATTGGACCCATACTTGAGGGCCAAATAGATGCATATATCGTAGATAAATGGTTGAATCTGTTGGAAGGATATTTTCTAGTTCATAACTTTTCCAATTAGGAAAAGATTACTTTTGCACTTCTCAAAGCCGCCCCACAGGTCAAGGATAGGTGGGAAACCTACTGTGAACAAAAGGACAAGAGGGAATCCTCACTATTTTCAAATGCACCCACTTGGGTTTCTTTTCGAGACGCCATCATGGAACAATATTACCCTGTCAGAAGCTATGAAGATAAATACATAAAGTGGACCACACTATGGTAGGGAAGGGATGAAAATGTGTCGAAGTTCACAAATATTTTCCATGCCCTCCAGACTAAGTTTGGTATCAAGGATTCTGAGTGGCATTTGGTACTCAAGTACTGTGACTGTCTACACAAGTACATTCAGGGCGAGATGGAGTTCCTAGACATCTCCTCACTTGACACGACATACCAATACATTGTCAATATTGAGAAGAAGTTTAAAAAAAAGAAGAGAGACTTTGGATCTATGAATCCAAAGCAAGGAAAAGGCACCCCAAACCATAAAGCAAAGGCTAAAGCCAAGGCGGGGCAGCCCAGGACAAGTTGCCAAAGCCACAAGCAAAGAACAACACCACGAAGACAAAGAAGGACATGGGAAAATGGTGTGAGTTCCATAAGAGCTCCACTCACAACACAAGTGAGTGTTGGACCAAGCAGTCACAGGTGGCTGAGCTGAAGACTTGTGAATCAGACACATGTTACGACTCTGAGTTATAACCCGACAAGGGGAATGGAAAAGGGAAGCAGATCATTGATGCAGAGCCCAGTGCCACCATGGCCACGACCAAAATCCAGAAGAATGAACTTGAAGATCCAGAGGAGGGGGAACACCTCTTCCACTCACTGATGTGGGTGAAAGGTTCTTTGCTACAGTTCATTGTCAACATTGGGAGCCAAAAGAACCTCATTTTAGCAGAGGTTGTGAAGCGGTTGGGCCTACCAATGACAACACATCCGCAGTTGTACACGATCGGGTGGCTTCACCAAGGATGAGATCTCCACGTTAGCCAGCAGTGCCGCCTTCCCTACAACATCAAGCCATTCACAAATGAAGTATTGTGTGATGTTTCTCCTCTTGAATTTTGTGATGTATTATAAGGAAATCCATATTTGTGGAAGCGACATGCTGTATATGAGTCTAGACATCGCTCTGTGATTATTACTTTGGGAAATAAGTTGTACATGATACCGGAGGTAGCCCCACCTACCACCATCTCTTTGATAACTACAAAGCAATGTAGTAAGATCATTTCCTAGACCAAGTAATTTGTTTTCCTTATGATTCAATCTTAGGGAAAGAAGAAGGTTGTGGCCACAAATTCCAAATAGGGATCCTCCGCACAACAACAACAGTTGGACAAGGTCGTGGAGGAGTATAGGGACACTTTTACCTCATCTGCAGGGGTACCTATGCATTGTCAGATCAAGCACTCCATCGATATAACCCTAGGAACATCGCTACTCAATGGACCAATCTATCAATGCTCTGTTCTGGATAAAAATGAGATCAAGAGGCAAATTTAGGAGTTGTTGCAGAAAGGGCACATCAAGCCAAGCTCTTCACCCCGTGGGAGCACGATTTTATTGGTACAGAAGAAGGACAGGACTTGGAGACTTTGTATTGACTATCAAGCGATGAACAAGATCACTGTCTGGAATAGGTATCAAATCCCACAGATTGATGACCTTATGGAACAACTCAAGGGGGGGCCAAATATTTCAACAATATTTACTTGAAGTCTAGTTATCACCAAGTGCCTATCGAACCCTCCGATGTGTGGAAGACTACCTTCAAATCCAAGGAGGGCATTTTCGAATGCTTGGTAATGCCTTTCAGATTGACTAATGCCTACGCAACCTTCATGAGATTGATGGACGACATCTTGTGACCCTTCACCAATGCATTTTTGGTGGTGTATTTGGATGACATATTTATCTTCAGCCAAAGTTGGAAAGAGCAACTCCGCCATATTTGACAGGTCCTTCAAACCTTGTGACAACATAAGTTGTGTGCTAATTTGGAGAATGCACCTTTTGCATGACCCAGATTCAATATCTGGGGTAGATTATTGATGAGAAGGATGTGCATGTGGACCCAACCAAGATACAAGTAATTCGAGACTGGCCAACCCCAACCACTCTAATAGAGCTCTGCATCTTTATGGGTCTTGCCAATTTCTACTACAGGTTCGTGTTGGGGTTCTCTCATATCACCTGACCTTCAAGTCAAGTTACCAAGGGCAGAGCGAAAGCAAATATTTTTTGGTCTGAAACCCAATAGAAGACATTTTTTGAGTTGAAGCATCACCTCTATTCTACACCAATGCTCACATTACCAGACCTACATCAACCATTTGAGATGGAGACAAACACCTCAGACTATGTTATTGGTGCAGTTCTTACTCAACAAGAACATCCAGTGGCTTACCATAGTGAGACACTTTTAGACACAATCCAAAAGTATCCCACTTACGACAAAGAAATTCATTCCATTGTGTAGGCCTATCGTCAATGGAAACATTGCATTATGGGGAATGAAACAATCATACGCATAGACCACCAACCCCTACAATTCACATAGACACAACGATCGCCATAAAATATGGTCCACATACCTGTAACAATTTCATTTGAACATTAAGTAAAGGAAGGGAAAAAAACAATGATGTTGCAGACTACTTCAACCACTAGTCATTACGCTTATCATTATGCTCGACTCCTATGGGCATGAGACTTCAAGGTGTCTGCATCTTTACAAGAGCGATCCAGAATTCAGCAGCAAATACCAGCCACTCCTGGAAGGTAAGCAAGTTCCAAATTTTCACCTCCAAGATGCATTGTTATGCCACTTAGGACACATCTCTATTCCTTCAAGTGAGAGTGCTAAGATGATTTGGGAGGTGCAATACAGTTGGGTCGTTGGACATTTCAAAGTAGAGAAAATATTGGCAGTGCTGCAGAAGTATTTTTATTAGCCGAACCTTCATCGAGATGTTGGGAGGTGCATTAAATCCTGCACTGCCTGTGACATTTCCAAACCAACCATTAAGAAACAAGGCCTATATACTCATATGCCTATTCCTAATCGACCTTGGGAATCCATCTCCATGGATTACATGTCAGGCCTTCCTTCTACTAAGCACGACAACGACTGTGTTTTCATGTTCGTCAACATATTCTCTAAGATGGCCATTATGGTGGCTTGCAAGAAGAGTATCACAACAGAGGCCACTGCTAAGCTCTTCATTGAGAGAGTGTGGGTACACTTTGGGATCCCACAGTCCATTATCTCTGATCGGGACAACAGATTCCTAAGTGCATTTTGGTCAAGTCTCTGGTTGGATACCAAGCTCACTAAGTCCACGACTTCCCATCCCCAAACTTACCGACAAACATAATTTGTCAACATGATGACCATACACATTTTGTGCATGTACAACTCAAATCATCCACACACATGGGATGAAATCATCCCCTATTTCCAACACAACTACAACAAAGCTCTGTTGGAAATAATACTGAGAGGGGGGGTGAATCAGTATTATCAAATTAGTAAAAATTTTACATTTCCATGCTTAGATACATATACGCTACTTCAGTTAAGAACATCTGCGTATATACGCGACTGTGTTAAAAGCAACTAGCATACATCCAGTAACCTTTATGATTTAGTTAGTTCATCTTCAATGAATGCATCAGAACATTATTAACCATATGAACAGTAAACAAAACAAATCATCACACATAAAGTGCACACATGAACACCATGATATAAGGTGGAAACCCAATGTGGGTGAAAACCACCTTGCTGCAAGTTGTCTCAATCTTCTTTAATAAGAAATTCTTTTTACAATAGTTCTGTACTGGTGCAGACTTATACAAGTACACAGGCTTCTACCTGCAGAAGGCTACAACCTTCTCTTTTTCTCCAGACTCTCCTGGAAGGGAGCTACAACCCCATAGTTCTTGTACTAGCTAAGATACTTGTACGTAGCCTACAATCTTCTTTCGTCTAGGTACCACGTTTCATAAATTTTCATACTGGATACACTGAGGCACAACTCTAAAATCTGAAGGCCACGTTTCATCCAATTTTCATACTAGACCCATCAATATCATTGAAGCACACAATCAATCAACACTTGCATTGTCAATCTCTGAATCACCCACTACTAACTCACTGCAAAGTAGTCACTAGAACACAGAGCAGAACACTGAACTCTGCAACAATCTTCAGAACCAACTGTATCATCAAAAATCATGCATTAAAGTGTATATGCTACTTGGGAATGCCGAACCAGCGTGTATATGCAACTTCACCAACGCAAACTAGCGTATATGACATTAATTACTCATTCATAACTTCGTTGCACTTCCTGACTTCAGAAATATCCAGATTATTACATATACAAGACTAATATGTGTGTTAGCACCCAGATCTAGCCCATCAGATCACATAAATATGAGTCATTATGATCCTGATCCAATATTAGTTCTCATCCATCAATACTGAAGCTAAACACAATCAATCAAGCAGGATATGTAGAATACTATCATCATTAAAATGTCATCAAAACTTATCAACAACCAGAACCACCTGTAACTTCAGACATCATAGCTCAAATGGTATACGCTACTACAATGAACCAAACCCGCGTACATACGCTCTTTCACCAAATAAAACCCGCGTACATATGCTCTTTCACCAAATAAAACCCACGTACATATCTGTAAATATTCAATCATGACTTGCAGCGATTTAAAACTTAAGTTATACCCATTTCATAACATTACATGTGTCAGTATACAGATCTATAATGAGCATAATCAACCATAGAGAGATAGTTCATTTCAAACCATTTGATCTCGATTTATCCTTAGATCTTGTTCTCCATCAACCGGTGAGATCCCTCCTTAGTTTAGATCAAGAAATGCATCATAACCCATATCCTGCATATTGGATCTCATGCTCTATCAGATATTCAAGTATTTTTTTTTTCACCCACTTGCCTAATGATCTTCTTCTCCTTTTATAGTCTTAGGCCTTTTACAATACCACGGTCCAAAACCATAACAAATCAATACCATGGACCCAATACTAGGGATCAACACATTTGACGAGATACTATGGTCCAAAATCATAGGTTCAAATACCAAGGACTAACTACCTGTTGTGCCCTACAACAACCCCCCATTTCATATCATTACTATTCCAAAACCATAATATGAAATGGGTCCCTTTTTAATTTTTGTTTTAAAATTGGTATTAATTAAAGTTCTATTTTCAAAGAGTCCTTTTCAATAAAACCAATCAAAAACCCCAACGTAAAACGATTCACCTTTATCATTGCGATAAAGCGATCGCAAGATCGCATATCGCAATGACAAAGGGAACACAACTTACGGACATCTTGATTTCCGCCGATGCGAAATCGCTATCAGATATCGGCAAAGCTTAAAGTAACACAATAAACAACCCCTTGCTCCGATGTGATGCGAAAATCAGCAATCGGCAATCGGCAATCGTCAATAATACTTAAACACAAATAAGCTTCCTCTCGCCCCGATGCGATGCGATATCGCTATCGGTGATCGGTGACTCACCATGCCCACATTTTAAACGGCCCTACTCGCTACTCCCGACGCGATGCAATATCGCTATCGGCGATCGGGGATTCCAAATGGAACCAAAGCAATGACTTAGGATTTTCCCGACGCCCGATTGCGAAAAGGGTAAAAGCGTAGTTTTCAAAGTAAAAGTCATAAAGACAGTTTAATACGATTTATTCGTAATTAAGGCAATATATTTTGAAAATCCGCTCATCCACGTTCAACCGCCAAATCACCCAAGGCATGCTTCAAATAAATCATTCGGCCATTAACCGAAGTGACTGGTATTAATGAGATTGACAGGCCTTAATGGCCATTTAATGAAAATAGCAAGCTTGCTATCTATTCACAAATTTGATCCGAAAGTCATCTTAAGTCAATCGATCACTATGAATGCATCAAGATATATATACCTCAGTCCATTCAATTCATGTTATTGTTGCCTGTATTACGCCAATCTTTCGCTCTGTTCAGGATTCTTCCACAGAGACAGAGTTGAGTGGAATGGGAAAGAAGTCCAAAAAGACTACAATGCCTACTGCTTCGCCAGCCGCAGGGCAATCTGTTGTCGGTTCAGGTAGTAAAAAGAAAGGGCTTATATCAGATACGACATGCCTGGGACTTACCCGAGCCACTTGGTAAGGAACACATAATTTGATTGAAGCCGAAGAGCCAAAGGTGACCGGGATACAAATCTCATGCGATAGTACCAGCAAATCTGAGGCCAATCTAAAAGACTTGGCCAACTCCTTTCTGTACAGAATAGCGGCCCGGGAGAAAATTCTCCCATATACGGATGTGGTAAGGTGGGAAATCCAAGAGATCCCAATTACCGACAGGATGTTTAGCACTGCAGACGGGAGGATTTTCGGTTCTTTTCGAGCCGCAGATCTAAGGCAAATGTATCACCTACTGGCAGAAGAGAAAAAGTATAACACGACATTTCTGGAGAAATTCCGAGCAGAGAACGAGACCGAGCCCGAACCAATTCGAGGCTGGAGACAAAATCCAGCAAAGCACAAGCATGAATCCTCAGGTAAGTACTCAGTCGACTCTCTGTGTTCTCCTTACTGCTATGCTGGAATTATGTTATGTAGACTATGGGGATTGCATGACTCCGCCAATTTCACCATAGAAATGGTCCCCTTAATGGAGGCGGCATGTAGTGGTGAGATTATGGATTGGGCGGATATATTATCCGACAAGTTAGCCAAGGCCATTCTTAATTTCAGATTTAATTCTCGCATCACAGAGAGGTTCATTCCGCCATTTTATTACAGTGCCTATGTGTTGGATGTCTTATGTTTTAATTCTGAGTTTCCTGTGCTCGGATGGAGATGGACGTCGCAAGACCCCACACCTATCCACATATATCATCAAAAGTTGTGGAAGACCAACTACAAACACCACCTTTATCAAATCTGCAACGATTTTATGTTGCCAATTTATTACTCCATTTTTGATAGGCCTGCCCCGAAGATTTCTGAACAAGCAGGGGTAGATTTGACCGCAGTAGTAAGTTGGTTTGGAGAGGAGAAGTTTACCTACATTAGAGTTTTTGGCAGTCAGGCCAGGCCCCATGTGCTCCCACTTTACATCCCTGATAAGTTACTTGCCAGGGAAGTAGCTTATCAAATCAATGCTGATGGGGTTACTCAGACCCTGAAAAAAGCGAAAAAGCATGTCTGGCCCTCTTTTCCCCTGCGAATTGGAATCTATACCCTACATGATATCAAACATGCAGAGAAGGAAGCTGGGAAGATAAATTCGCTGACTCTGGCTACTCTGCCAAGCAGGCAGTATCATCCAAGGAAGATCTCTTACAATGTGCTCGACCAGGCCAAATTGGCCAAGGTCGAGCACAAAGAAGACAGATTCGAGGATTTGTTTGCATCGGCTGAGTTGCTGTATCAAGTTAAATCGCTTGCCATGAATGTATACAACGATGAGGGGCTAGCCGAATTTAACAGAATTAGAGAACAGAGGTTGCAAACTCTGCCTCTAGACCTGTTAGTGACTACTCCAACGACGACAAAATCAAGCGAGCCTGAACAGCGAAGTAATACGCCACCTCCTACTACATCAAAGCAGCATGAGGAAGTGCATAATCAGAGGCAGGAAGAAGCCCAGGAAAATGTGCAGCAATAGGAAGAAACCCAAGCGAAAGCCCAAGAAGAAAGCAGCTCAAAAGTTAATGATGATACACAAATTGATCCGAATTTGCTCCAGCAATGGCAGCAATTCAACTCAATCATCGACAACTTAGAGTGCTCGAAAGATGATGAGGTTTCTAAAGAGGGCGACACACAAGAAGCGACATCGAAACCGGTTTCGAGCGAAACCAGCAACCTACCCAAATCAAAAGAAATAGAAATAATTCCTAAGGATCCATCGGGCGAAATCATTTTGCAAATTGAAGAGATTCCCCCTTTGGATGTATTTTATAGCCCTAAGCATAAAGCTG